>VDFB02058242.1:272129497-272329299 GCA_007258455.2 Sequoia sempervirens | reverse complement strand
ACCGTCTTGTCTATGTTATTGCTTACTATTATGCTTTGGCAGATTTTTCCAAGCATCCATAGTTTGTTCGAAAAGCACCTGTTTTAGGTTTTTACTTTTTAGCCATAGCATGAAGGCATTGAACTGTTTGATAAAATGCTTTGGTAGACATGTAGGAAAAATGTGGTAGCATAGAAAAAGTAGTGAACTATTTGAAAAAATGCTTCAAAAAAATGTGGTCTCATGGTGATGGAATGCCATGACAAGCAAATTACTATGGATTGTCATGGCATTCCATCACCATGAGACCACATTTCTTTGAGGCATTTTTTGAAACAGTTTACTGCCTTGTCTATGCTATTGCTTACTATTATGCTTTGATACATTTTTTCCAAGCATCCATAGCTTGTTTGAAAGCACCTATTTTAGGATTTTAGCCATAGCAGCAAGGCAGTGAATTGTTTGATAAAATGTGTTGGTAGACATGTATGAAAAATGTGGTAGCATAGACAATCAAGCCACCATCCGATATTTATGTAGTTGTAGTATGTTTGTGCAATGTAATCAAATATATGAATATAACCAACAAAAATCTATTTTCTATAATTCATGGATTGGAACTCAGATTTTATTTGCTCTCAATGTCTCAGATACAAGCGGTACCCATTAATTTTTAAAAGTAGTATGCTATGTGTGATACTATCAACAATGTAATTATATATCGATTACTCTTTCTTTTACATAATCTAACGTATTTCAAACTTTTTCTGCTAGGTCAGTTCTCGACACTAAAGGAAACAAAGGAAAGACTAGAAAAGCAATGCAGCAACAATAAACTTGTCATGGTTATATGAAATTAGCCGCATGAATTGTACGTATCAATAAATTAAATATTGCATCCAAATTACAATAAATTGAAAACAATTTTGGTTTTATCACACCATAGAAGAAAAATTCATGATCTTATGCAAAAATGTAGGGCTCTGAATTCAACAGAGTTCCCACAGAAGATGACCTGAAGATTTCTTCCAGCAAGGCTATGGAGCCGTGGCTAAACGCCTAAGAGTCTTGACTGGGAAAACACAATCTTCCATTGCATCCAACATGCAGGTAAATAAACTCAATAAAGTTTATTTAAAATTGAATACTTGTGCAATCTATTCAATATTAATTTCCACCATAAAGTAATTACATGCCTATTTGTTTTAAATATTCAAGCAATGATAATACTGCACATGACATTGGAATGCAGCCTAGTGAGGGTGGAGCACAATGTGCAGATGAAGGTCATGGTGTGCATCTCGATACTTTAGAGCATGTAGAGCGTGATCAACATGTTGAGCATGATCAGGCTAGAGAAGATCAGGAACATGATGTGGCCCCATCAGGTAAAGAGGACCACTCTAAAGTTCTTTTAAACATATTTAATTGCAATTGGTGTATTAATTAATGTAACCTTTCGTGTTTCAACTTTAGAGCATGTAGAGCGTGATCAACGTGTTGAGCATGATCAGGCTGATGAGAGAGGACCACCCTCATGTTCTCTTAAACATATTTAATTTCAATTGGTGTATTAATTAATGTAACCTTTGTGTTTCAACTACAGATCAGGATTTAGAGGGTGTTCAACATGTTGAGCATGAGTCTATAACAAAAGTTCAGGAACATGATGTGGACCCATCGGTAAAGAGAACCACTCTAATGTTCTTTTAATTAATGAAATACTTGTAACAATAATAATAAAACATATCGGTTTAACATTTCTTTCTTATTGTAGCAGACCCCCCTTGCAGCGGCGTCCACGTCATGAGCAATGACTAGGCGTACATTAAGATCATGAGCATAGGGAAGAACAACTAAAGGGGGACATATATTGATTTAGAAAATGATACTCCACTTCAGCTTTATGTAGCTTTAAAAAAAAAAAAAAAAAAGTGATTGTAATCATATCATGACAACCATATTTTTGATAATATGTAAAAACTGAAAGAATGAATATTATATGTTAATGAATGAATGTGAATATGTTAATTAATGAATGTTATATGTTAATGAATGAATGTTATATGTTGAATTAATGGATGAATGAATGATTAATGTTATATGATTGGGTATGGGGAATTGAGAGTGATGTGAGGGGGGGGAAGGGGCCAAATGAGCTTCCACCGTCACGTGGTTGGCCCTGTTAAGTAGAGAATATTAAACTATTCTTGAAACAAAGAAAAGCTCAATAAGGTAATGCACTTTTCAATATAAGAAATGCATCATTTGAAGCATCAAACCAATATGCAGTCTGTATGTATGATCAGTTGTCAATATCTGCAATGGTACATTTCCACGAATATTTAAAAAATTAAAAAAATTGATGCTTCGTCGCAATTTCGATGAAACCCACCGACAAATCAATGAAAAGGTTTGACAAAGTTGCTATAGCTGCAACGAAGGTTTCGTCGTAACTCGCCCATTTCATCGCAATTTCGATGAAATTTTAGTGTTGTTTCCACGCTACTACTTGCCCATTTCATCACACTTCTGATAAAATTTTGGTGTTCTTTCGATGCTACTCCTTGCTCTTTTCATTGCAATTTCAACGAACTCTTGGTGTTGTTTCGACGCTACTACTTGCCTATTTCATTGCACGTTCGACAAAAATTTAGTGTTTTTTCAATGCTACTCCTTTCCCATTTCATCGAAATGGTGATGAACGTCTAGTGTTGTTTCGACGCTACTCCTTGCCCATTTCGTCGAACTGGTGACAAAATTCTGGTGTAATTCGTCGGTGGATACACAAAGTGTTCGTCGATATTCCGACGAAAGTCTAAGCCATTTCACAATTCCAACGACTGATGATTCTTCGCCATTAATTCGACGTTTAATTCGTTGTTGGCCTTTCGACAAAAAAAAAGTGACAAAAATATTTTCACGATTTTGTCGCTTATCGGACAAAGATTTGTCGAACGACCGACAAACGACCCTCAAAAAATGGTGTCAAATTCAGTAGTGAAACAACCATATTTATATGACTAAATTGAAGAACAGCATAACATATTTCTATAGCATATAGATACATATTTACGTGACTAAATTGATGAAGCAGAACCAATGAAAAAGATAACATATGTGTATGTTTATATAAATGTATATGTATATGTATATGTGTATATATATATATATATATATGTATACATATACATATATGTATATAGAATTTCTTGCATGCATTATTTTGCTTACCAACAATATATTTATGTCTCTATTGCTTAGTTGACTAAACTAATAAAGCAGAACCTATATGTATATTTGTATGTGTATGTGTTATGTATATGTATATGTGGATGTGGATGTGTATGTGTATGCATATGTATATGTATATGTATATGTATATGCATATGTATATATATATATACATATACATATACATATATGTATATGTATGTGCATACGTATATAGAATTTCTTACATGCAAAACCTATGAAAAAGAGAACCCCAAATTTACCTATGCCATTGAAACAACCAACAATATTATTTGTTATTGAAATAAAAAATCTCAGCATTGCTTATATGCATTCATTTGAAAAATAGAACACCACCAATTTTATCTATGGCATAGAAACAAAAAACAATGTTATGTATATGTATATGTGTATGTGTATGTGTATATATATTTATATGTATGCATTTATGTATATTTGTGTACACACACACACATATACATATACATATATGTATATAGATGTGCATATGTACATAGAATTGCTTACATGCAGAACCTATGAAAAAGAGAACAACTCCAAGTTTATGAATGACATCAAAACAACCAACAATATTGTTTGTTACTGAAATGAAAAATTACATCATTGCTTACATGCATTAATTTTCATGATTAAATTGAATCACAATAGAAAATAGATATGCATTCATTTACATTCATTTACATTGAATTGGAGATGAAGCAACACCTATGAAAAAATATAACACCCCCAAATTAATCGATGGCACCTAAAAAGGATACAATAGTTGCATGAATGAATTGTATATGTATATGTATATGTGTATGTGTATGTATATTTATATTTATATGTATATGTGTATGTATATGTACACATACACATATACATATAAATATAAATATGCATACACATACACATACACATATACATATACATATACAATTCATTCATGCAACTATTGTATCCTTTTTAGGTGCCATCGATTAATTTGGGGGTGTTATATTTTTTCATAGGTGTTGCTTCATCTCCAATTCAATGTAAATGAATGTAAATGAATGCATATCTATTTTTCTATTGTGATTCAATTTAGTCATGAAATACATATACATATACATATACATATACATATACATATACATATACATATAAATACATATACATATACATATACATATACATATACATATACATATACATATACATATATATACATATGCATAAGTCTATGTATATGAATATGTATATACATAAAGATATGTAACAATAGAAAGAAGTTGCTTGTAACATTCACCAACCAATGTCTATGCATCTCTTAACTAGAGTCCGAGCATCGCAAGTTATGGTAAATGTTTGAAACTTGTAGAGGATGAACCAAGCACGTAGTGGCATGCAAGTGAAGAAAAAATGAGAACTTGCTAGAATGAAAGGCTGTAAGGATGGTGAGAAGAGCAAGGAACTGGGAGCATTGAATGCAGGTTGGCTCAAAAAATATGTATGTATATGTATATGTATATAGATATGCATATACATATGTATATATATATGTATATGTATATACATATACATATACATATGTATATGTATATGTATATGTATACATATATGTATATACATACACATATGTATATGTATAGGTTGGCTGGAAAAATATGCACGGTGGCATGGAGCTAAGAGGAAGTGATGTGCATTAAACACGATAGAGGAGAAGTATAGCAAGGGGCGGTGAGTGATAAATGTGATGTAGTGGAATGTTAGGGTGACAGAGTGAGAGAAGTAGATGTGGAAAGGTTGTCAACTTCATGCATTGTGCCATATAGGAAGTGGCACCCAAGGTGCCTACATATCGGTTGAGGGGTCTTTTTTTATTTTTAAAATGTGTGGACAAATATCATCCTCCCATGTGGAAAATTAAATTAAAAAAATTAGAAAATGACAAAATGTTAATGAAGAAGCAAACATTGCAAATCAAAATAGTGACACATTGCAAATTACATACAACACACATTGCAATCTGATCATAATACATTGCAAATCAAAACAATAACGATGCATCTATAATTATCATATATTTAAAACTATCAACGAAGAAGCATACATTTCAAATCAAAACAATAACACATTGCAAATTACATATAGGAATTTTTGGAATATGATCAGATTACTTCACAAACCAAAACAATAATGCTCAATTTGTAATTATCATAAAATTAAAACTGTCCACAATTTTGGTGCATTTGTAAATATAAAAACTTCTAAACTATATGAAACTTGAATTGCATGTGAAAACTGAAAAAAAAGGCTACATCTAGCTACTGCTGTGGGGAAATGGATCTTGGCTACTTGGGGTGCCACTCACCATGTTATCATCCCCATCCAATCAACAAGGAGTGTTGCATACATGAGTGGGACTTAGAGTGGTAAATTGGGTGCAAGTGACATGTATTGGGGGCAGTGGTGAACACATCTGTACATCCTGAGTGCCAAATTGATATGGATAGTGAGTTCCCCTAAAGTCAGATTGGGAGAGGCTTGAATAATTCATTGCTATGGAGAACTGAGGGATATTAATGTTGAGAATATCATAGAAGACTCCATTACTTTGAGACAATGGATTAGAAGGGTTCCTTAACCACCTCTCTCTTTGTAAAGCCCTTTGTGCCTCCTCAATCTCTCTTTCCTTTTGGTCCTTTTCCTTATGAAGCCTCTCTTGCTCCTTTTTCTCACCTCTATCCTTTTTCTATTGTAATCTTTGCTACTCTTTTTCTTTTCGCAGTATCGCCTTCTCTATTCTGGCATTATCCTTCAACTCCACTGCCACAATTTTTGTTGCCCTTTTATCCTCATTTTGTTGTCTCTTTCATGCTTTTAGCTCCTCAACCTCTTTCTCCCTTTGCTCTTGCTCCATTAATAGCCTCATGTAGTCATCTATTGTCAATAGTTGAGACTTTTTGTTGATTCGAATTGCACCAACTTTGGATTTATTTTGACGAATAGTGTGCATAGGTATCTTGAGGAACTTGCTAATGTGTGGAACTGTTTGTGTTTCTTTTGTCTCATCCAACTTTGTGGAAATGACCTCCTCCACTACTTGTGATCCATCTAGTACATATTCATTGCCTCATAAATCTGAATTGCAAGAAGGAGCATAGTAATGCACAACTTGAGAAGGGCTAATTTCTAGTGGTGGTGATGGGAAAGTATATGTAGCCTTCTATTCGAGGAATTCTAAATAAATTCCCAATTTCATTTCTCCCTCAACCAACCAAGATGGTTGGCTTCTTTGTGATGGAAGATCTAAAATTTCACTGAATTGATCAATGAAGTTGTCCACCATGGGAGGGGTGTGTTCATTAACCACCACTTGTGCAACTAATTTAGCAAGACAACTATGAGGTGAGTGTTATGTTTCTATTGCAGTATGCAAATTTCCATTTGGAGGAGTGGATTGCAATACTATGACATCATCGCTTGATAGACCAAGTCTAGAAAGGTTGAGAATGTTTTCAACTATGTTAGCATCCTCACTGACCACAAATGTCTCACTAGGATGCATGTTGTTGACAAGTAAATCAGTATTCAATGGCCATATACCAGTCCTTTTAAACCCAACTTTGATGTTGTCTACTATCAAAGATATTTTCATTGTGTTGCTACCTAACATTGTAAGTTCTCTCCTCATCACTTCAACGTTTGGAAGCCTTTACAAAAAATTTGCACATTCTGATTTAAAGTAAGCTTTAAAAGGTGTGAACACACTCACATCCAATGATTGTAGCTTATGCGATGTGTGTGATGGAAATGTTAACAAATCTACACCAATTTCTCTTTCTTCCTAGATGGTTTCGAGTGCTACATGGCTTCCATGTCTGTAAAAGATCGACAAGACCTTATTGGTGGGTGAGACAGCGCCTAGAACTGAGGTTTTGAAGTGGGTCAACCAATCTATGAACAAATCTTTGGTCATCCATGCATGGGGCTAAGCTACTATACACACATGTGGTTCACTCTCTATGATGTAATTATCTATGTTTGCACTCCCCTTGAACAAGTAGAATCCTGGAATGCTCTACCCAATAGCATTGAAACAACATAGAATGGTTATCCACTCACGACTCTTTGGGATAATGTAAGAGACATTCCTACTACCTTTTCTTGTGAGAACCTTCATGGACCCATTTTTCCTACTTGGATGCCAATTTCATTGCAATTCAATATGTGATCAGGACCATATGGCATGGCTTTGTATGTTGCAAATAGTGGGTTGAAGAATGTAGCTGCAACATCAGCTCTAAGATTTAATGCCCTATCTTTGTCTAGGCCTTCAACAATTCACAATGCAAGTTCAGGATGTCTGTGCTTGAAGCCTGTCCACTAGGACTTCCCTGGGAACCCATTGGTGAAAGGGTTTGGCTTATTTTTACATATTTTGGCAACCTAAGATTGACTATCTCAAGACCATGACCAATATCATCCATTTTCTTGCACCATTCCACAATACGATGTTCTTCCTCTTCATTGAGAATTATTGGTGGACCTTTTTTGGAAGTTGTTGTTAGATCCCCTAGCCATTTGGATAGTGTGGTTGTTGGGATTGACCACTTTTTGGAAGCCCCCTTATCGACATGTCATTCTCTTCAACATTATAGAGTTCCCTTTTCATGTCATTTGAAGACCACAACTTCTATATTTGTTTTACCTTCTGTGGTATTTGAGGTGTAGTAACCTCAATCTATGGTATTTGAGGAGTAGAAACCTCATCTACTTGTGTAACATGATCTATTTTAGGCGGGAATCTAGCTCCTCATTTGTTAGAGGGAAAACTTGTCATGGCTCTTTTCTTTTTTTGTTCCCAATATAGGTCATCACTGCATTACCCTTGGCCATCTACATAGAATAAGTACAATCAAAACAGTGATGCTTGAACAGAAAAGTAATTAGTTTGTAATGCAGAACATATGAGAATAAGATAACCAGAGTCAATGATAATGCAAAACCTATGAAACATAAATGGTAAACTATGAAACACAAATTCTTGAACAATTATCTTTATATGTATGAAGAGAGTGATGCTTGAAAAAAAGATTATTTATTTTTTGTATTTGTTATCTTTTTAGTTTGTTGCATTTCAATTTTGATAATCTATTCTAACAATTTAGAGAGTTACATTTATTCTGGAATGAGTGACATAAGGAAATAGATGAGTAAGAAGCACACAATTAGAAACTATGCAAGGGAGTTAAAGTTTAAGAATATCTCATAACTTTTAAGCATTTACAACATTAGCATTCTCATGTATAGTAAAGTGAAAACCACACTCACATTTTAACTATGACACAATAGAAAGCTTACGAATGAAAAACAATAAGAGTTTAACAAATATCCCATATTTTGTCTTTGACAAACTCATTGACAGGAATAAATATTTGTGAATTGATGAAACATAACCTATGAAAAAAATGAAAAAACAACCTAATAAAAATAGAAACCTTAGTAACTGATAATGCAAAACCTATGAGAATAAGATATCCAGAGTGAATGACAATGCAAAAGCTATGAGAATAAGATAACTAGAGTGAATGATAATGCAGAACCTATGAGAATAAGATAAGTAGAGTGAATGATAATGCATAACATATGAAACAGAAATGGTAAACCATGACTAATATTTACCATATAAGAGATAATGTAGAACTTATGAGACTATAATAAGCAGAGTGAATGATAATGCAAAACCTATGGAACCAAAATGCTAAACTATGACTATAATATTTGCAATATAAACCCTACTAAAATAGAAAGGCTAAACTATGACTGTAAAATTTCCAATATAAGCCCTAGGGAAATAGAAATGGTAAACTATGGCTGTAATATTTGTAGTATAAACCCTAGGGAAACTGAAATGGTAAACTATGACTGTAATATTTGCAATATAAACCTTTGGGAAACAAAAATGGCAAATTGTGACTTTAATATTTGCAATATAAACCCTAGGGAAGACATAAGCTAATGTATGACTGTAATATTTGCAAAATAAACCCTATAGAAAGCTTTAAATGGTAAACCATGACTGTAATATTTGCAATATAAACCCTATGGAACACATATGCTAACCTATGATTGCAATATTTGCAATATAAACCCTAACAAAAGATAAAGAAAAACCTATGATTGTAATATTTACAATATAAACCCTAGGGAAACATAAATAAAAACCTATGACTGTAATGGTTGTAATGAAGATTAATATAAAGCTTACAAATGGAACACAATAATGGCTATAATGAAGAACACTATAAAGCTCACGAATGAAAAAGTGTGAGAGGAAAACTCAGAATAATATGGATGTTGGTGCACTGGAATTTGAGTTGTTGTCTCCCCTTGATGTTAACTCAATAAATTTTGTGCTTGTCACTCCTTTTTTTCTTATGTCACTCACTACAGAATAAGTGAATACTTGAAGGTTTTCATGACTATTTGAATTTTATTGATGCTTGTTTGGTGTGGTGAAATAAATTTATGTCCTATTTTGAATTTGAATTTTGGGTTGTATGAATTAGAGATTTGATTGATTTTGGCCATTAATTCTTGAGTTGATTGGTTTGGTGGATTGTTTGAATTTTTTTCCATGTTTCTTTTTTAATAATGGTTCCCTTATAGGAATGTTAAATGGATGCAGGTGGGATATTTTTCTTTGGCTCCAATACATGTGCACCCTACTTGGTGAGATGGGATAGATTTATGTTGATACGTGTTGTAGGTCTCATGGTTAAAGGGACAGACGAATGCATTTGCGTGTTGGTTTGGTTTTGCTACGCTGGGAAAAATGGTTGTAATGGGTTTTCCAGTTGGTCAAAGATGGGTTGGATGGGTTTGAATGTTGTTGACTTGGAACCTTGTTTATGTTGTGTAGTTGTGATTAATGTGAAAGTGATGCCTGCATTGGTGCAGTAGTTGGGTTTACCAATTTACGAGGAAGGGTGCATGTCTTAATTGTTTGGGTTGTTTAATTTCCATGTCAGAATGCTAATTGTTATATGTCAGATACAAGTTGGATACACTTCATCATGTCTGGCTACCAGTGTGTAGTTATTTTTTTTTCAAATGAATATTATTAAGTGTGCATTTTAAATCTGATTTATGTTTGATGTCATCGTGCCTATTTATGGAAATTTTTTTAAGTTGTGGATGACCAACACATAGGTGTTGGCCCTAATGAGCACATGTTCCATCGCACGTTAGGGACCTTTACTACATATAAGCTCCTCTCCCCTAATGGCTTAGAGCTAATGTTATTCGAATCCTCTAGTCTTGATCATTAACAAAAGCCATTTTGTCTAACTACTAGATATTTATTAAAACAAATTAAGTTTGGCATTCCAAGGTGTGTCATGTGCTTTTGGAATAAACAATAGATAAATGTATGGGAGATATGTATTATCATGTACACCTATTTACATGACCTCCATGGGAAGTTCTCCCTTGTGGAGACACATGATGCCCTTTTGTTCCCAATCTATTTGAAAAAGGAAACCATGGTGGAATTCATACACATGATAACAAGTCTAATTAAAGTATACAAGTTTTATTAAGTTTACAAGATCAAGCTGAAGTATATGCCCACTGATTTTTCTTTATTAGGTTTTCATTCACTTTCATTGGTTGTTATGGTGTATTTTTCATGGAAGTAACTTTAATGAAGATTTTTATGTTGGGAATTGAATTAAAATTTTTAGGTTGGGAATTGAACTCGAATCAATTATAATTAGTGTCTATGAATGTGAAGTAGTTAAATTTATATCTAGGGTGTTGTGTAAAAGGATAGATTCTAATTTTTATATAATTTAGGTATCATTATATGATATTGAGAATTGACACATAGGATATCATAGCATCAACATTTGCAGTGATAAAGATAAATTAGGCATCTACATTCTGCTTGGTACATCTTTCAATTTACATAAATTTGTTAAACTGATCTAAGGGCTTAACTAAGGAAAACAACAGAGAAGGTCAACCCCCATTCATATAATGATAAATTTTATGAGTGTTTACTAGCACTATCATGTTCAAATATCAAAGACAAAAAAATTTATGAAGATCTGAGTATAGTTAGAGTCATACAAAAAGGTCAATCTACAACAAAATTTCAAACCCACATTGTGGGGATTATATTTGGCCCCTATAGTTGTTGGGTTGATATAGAAAGAAGAAAAATGATTCTT
Organism: Sequoia sempervirens; assembly: GCA_007258455.2. Classification (NCBI taxonomy): domain Eukaryota; kingdom Viridiplantae; phylum Streptophyta; class Pinopsida; order Cupressales; family Cupressaceae; genus Sequoia; species Sequoia sempervirens. The sequence continues at coordinate 272,317,867 of VDFB02058242.1, read as the reverse complement.
GTAGTTTGTCAAAACATGCTTGATGTTAATAATTGCTAGACACAGTGATGAATCATGGAACATCATGTATAAAAAAATATTTTTAATGAAGTTTTATAGTTACGTACTCTAATCCTCATTGTCAATTTTAATTATTATTCATGAAATTTTTTGTGGTGTTTATAGCTCAACTTCTTTATTTAGATTAGTTTGTTCAATATAGGGTTGAGGGTTTACGATTGAGGAATAATGTTCAAGGTTGATTGTCTAATGTTAAGTGTATAAGGTGAAACATGGAAAAATGGTGGCCTTAAGTTTAGTGTCCAAAACCTAGGGTCAATTCCACCTTTTTCTAATATTTCATTAGTATGTAAATCAATAAGAAAATAGATTGAATTTCAACCATAAAGGTGAGTCAATTAGACCTATATCTAATCCTTTGATCCTTGGAAATTGATTGGAATTGATTTTCTATGATTGACCTAATTGAACTATATGACCTAATATAAAAAAATGTAAGATATCGACAATACATAAAAAGGAATAGTAACTTGCAAGCCAATCTTAAAAGTATAGATGACTATGTAACTATCATCAAAACTTGGGTCTAATCACTATAGCAAGATAGGGTCATCGTAGTAAAAATGGGTCTTTGTATGACACTTTTGTACTATTTTTGAGGTCCTCTGGTGATAGATATGAGCTTCTGATTTCTGATGATAGAATTGTTAGAACACTATCAGATAAATCAACAAGTGAGTTTCTATGAGTTGAAAAGTTGTAAGGAATCAAATGAAACAATGGAAAATTTGTCTTCAAGCTCCCTTCAATCCTCTTCAAACCTAAAACATGCACATTCGAAGAGATGGAAAATGTTGGGACATTTATGGGCTTGCCTTAATCAAACCTCGTGAAAGTGTTTCCAATTCTACAATGGAAATGCCAATGATAAAATGGATAAATGGATAGGAAGGAATGATGAAATCAAGAAGTGCTACAACTCATCACCCTTCAATGACTTCCTTGAAGGACTGAAGTCATGCACATCACCTCAAGTTCTTGATCTTGCTTGCTTGATTTACTCGAATTCTTTGGAGACCTATAGTAAAGTGTTAGCCTTCACAAAACAATGATAACATGAACACACATAAACTCACATATAATTTGACATGATGATGGATCTTGAGTTGATACAATAATGTTTTGAAATGTTTCTCTTGAATTGCTCTTGAATGCACTCGGTCATAATTTTTCTAATAGTTTTCTAGATAGCTCTTGTTAATATTCAAATAATGCAATAATTAGGTATTTATAGACATTTCTCTAATTTCCTAAGAATTAAATCCCAATAGCCGACATTTGCAATTTAAATTTTGAATGTTAAAATGGCCACTCCAATAGGTAAAAAATTGATCCCCAATAGAATAGGGGGACCCATTCTCCCTAGGATGAATGGGTCTTGGCCCAATTCTCCAGGGAATTTAGTATCATGGGAAAAATATTAATTGGATGCATTTGTTCAATGCTTCAAATTTCTCAAAAAGTGGTACAAATGGGCTATAGAATGTATAATTCAGGAAATTAGGGATCCAATTAGGCTCAATAATTTAGGGGGAGCAAAACATAGTGTGAATTTTTTATGGGTGACAATTTACGACACTAAATTTAGCCCCCACTTTAGTGAGAGTATGAATTTACACTCAGACTCACACCAAAGTAGAAAATCTATTTCGAGAGGGGTTTGAATGTAAAAATAACTAGTAGAATTTGGAAAATAAATGACTAGGTGACTAAAAGTTTTAGTCACAACAACTAAAAATGAATAAATTCTACTATTTTTTTTCAACTCAACTATAAATGAGTAAATAAATGACTAATTTGGTCATTAAGTAAAAAATTATTTAGTCATAGAAGTAAAAATGACTAAATAGTTAGTCACCAAATACAAATTAGATAATTTAAAAAAAAAACATTTCGATCAATATGGCGTGATGTATTGGCATGATTCATGAAGTATCATTTATTCATGTTCATTTGAGACCTCGTTCATTGCAGAGCTCAAACACATTATTATAGCTAGTTAGCCTGACACTGAGGTAGGTGGTTTTGACTTACAATAGTTCGGTGCGTGAACTACACTAGGAATTTTGAGTTACAACACTTGCATGGGAAATAAAGATTTTTTGGAGAGGACCTAGAGAATTATGAAAAGGAAAGCAAGGACTTTTGTGTTTGTTGCAAAGTATTTGAAGTTTTCAATGAAGTTAGATTTGGGGACACCCTCTACAACAAATTCAGAGGTAATTTGAAAGCCTCATTACATTAAGCACAAAATCTATAGCTTTTTGATTGGAAACTTATAGTAGTTACAATCTACTACTCTTAATAATGTTCTTTTACAATCTTGCCACTATTCTGATTCATAATGTGTTTGAGCTAAATATAATAAAATTTGGGTGTCAGTGCCAAAATAGAATTTCCACAAACAATTTTGATACATTTTCATTGCAAGTGCAAATTATCTTTAAATTTACCCACACATTAGGCATCTAAATAAAGATGTTTCCTGTAATAGCTTCTTGTACCTGTGTATATATTTCCTTTGCAATATCAAATTGACCCCTTTCAACTAGCACAATCGCTGCCCCATTTGCATCATAAAAAATTTCACTGCAAGCGCAAATTATCCTTGTGCAAAGTAAACATGTGCTAGATTTACCCATACATCAGTCATCTAAACAAAGATGCTTCCTGCATTAGCTTCTTGTACTTGTGCAAATATTTCCTTTGTAATATCAAATTGACCCCTTTCAGCTAGCACAATGGCTACCCCATTTGCAACATAAACATTTCCTGGTCTCTATGCCAACACTTAAGTGGCCCCTTTTATGAAATTAATATTCCCTTGAGTTATTATTATACTCCTATTTTCCAAGAGAAAAATTCCCAAGACCCATGGGAAATGAACGATAAGCATTTGAGTTTCAACTTGGTTTCATTTTGAAAAGGGGACATTACATTGTACACGATTTTTTTAACAACAAAATAATTTAATCCACCTATTTGGGATTGTAAAATAAAAATAGATGAATTAATTTATTTTCAATTATAGGTTCTTTTAATCTAGAATTTGATAGAAAGATAGAGAATAATACATTGAAGGACACAAAAAAATTTCTAAAATAAAGACTAAAATAGGCTGCCCATAAAAGACAAGAAAGAGGGAAAATGAAAAGATAACATACAGATGATTCATTTGAGGTTTTTGATAAGATCTCATTTAACTATGTCAAATGGATTTGGAAGGGACAAAGCATATTTGATTGAATAAAATTTTGAGATAGCTTATCCATCATCATTGTATGCATCATCTTCTCTTGGAATATGTTGAAACTCAAATGCTCATCATTCATTTCCTATGGGCATTGGGGTTTTTTCTCTTGGAAAATAGGAGCTAGGTTTGGTTAAAGCTCAGGAAGTCTATACATCATCATCATATGGATCATCTTCTCTCAAACTCTATTTCTACAATGGTTCATCATCTTTTGAATCAGAGTATGCATGTCTCCTTCGTGATTTTGTTGAAACTAGAGAATTTGTCTCGCCATCATTAGAGTCTTCTAGACATGTCACTACAAGAAGATCTTGGGAATTTTCTACATCATCTTGTGCCTTATCACTCATATAATTTTCCTCATCTTCCATAGCAACATTAGGTTCCTCCATATAAGAATCATAAGCCTTGTGGTCCTTATCCTTCTTTTTCTTCTTTTTCTTCTTTTGTTTCTTCTCAGACTGACCAACCTCATCATCGTCATCATCCCTGTCCTTATGATTACTCTTCCACAATTCCTTCACACGTTCAAATTGTTCCTCTTGTTGCATCACCCACTGAAGTTCTTCCTCTTTCTTTCTCCTTTCCATCTGAAGCCTGCGTTCTTCATCAACTTTTCAATTTGCTTCATCATCCAAGACAAGTTGGATTTCTCCTATTGTTTCTTTTGCTTTAAGCTAGTCATCTATTTTTAGTTCCATGTTGCCAAGCATACATAAAGCATTTGATGAGTTTTTATCCACCTTAAGTGCATCCCTAATCATTTCTAGGATTGGTTTATTGTAGAAACAAATTCCAAGAGAAGATGATGCATACAATGACGATGGATAAGCTACCTCAAAATTTTAATCAATCAAATATGCTTTGTCCCTTCCAAATCCATTTGACATAGTTAAATGAGATCTTATCAAAAACCTCAAATGAATCATCTGTATGTTATCTTTTCATTTTTCCTCTTTCTTTTTTTTATGGGCAACCTATTTTAGTCTTTATTTTAGAACATTTTTTCTGTCCTTTAATGTATTATGATTTATCTTTCTATTAGATTCTAGATTAAAAGAACCTATAATTGAAAATAGATTAATTCATCTATTTTTATTTTTATTTTACAGTCCCAAATAGGTAGATTAAATTATTTTGCTACTAAACAAATCTTGTACAATGTAAATGTCCCCTTTTCAAAATGAAACCAAGTTGAAACTCAAATGCTTATCATTCATTTCTCATGGACCTTAGGGATTTTTCTTTTGGAAAATAGGATTTAGGTTTGGTTAAAGCTTAGGAAGCCTAGACATCATCATCATATGGATCATCTTCTCTTAGACTCTATTTCTACAATGGTTCATCATCTTCAGAATCAGAGTGTGCATGTCTCCTTTGTGATTTTGTTGAAATTGGAGAATTTGTCTCACCATCATCAAAGTCTTATAGACCTACAATTGCAAGAATATCTTGGGAATTTTCTGCACCATCTTGTGCTTTATCACTCATATAATTTTCCTCATCTTCCATGGAAACATCAGGTTCCTCCATATAAGAATCATAAGCCTTGTGGTCCTTTGTCCTTTTTCTTTATCTTCATTTCCTTCTTTTGTTTCTTCTCAAAATGACTAGCCTCATCATCTTCATCATCCCTATCCTTATGCTTACTCTTCCATAATTCCTTCACATGTTCAAATTGCTCCTCTTGTTGTATCACCCACCAAAGTTCTTCCTCTTGCTTTCTCTGTTTCATCTGAATCCTTCATTCTTCATCAACTTTTCATTTTGCTTCATCAGCCAGGACAAGTTGGCTTGCTACTTTAATTGTTTCTTTTGCTTTAAGCTAGTCATTTGTTTTCAGTTCCATGTTTCCAAGCATACATAAAGAATTTGATGAGTTTTTATCCACCTTAATTGCATCCCCAATCAATTCTAGGCTTAGTTGGATCTCATTTTGAGCCTAATCCATGGCTGCAAGACATAGATATGCATCCACATAATCATGAAACTTGAACAATTTTAGCCTCTATAAAAGATTTGCTTTTTTAGTATCATGTAGTTGTTCAAACAACCTAGGAAGATTAAATATTATTGTGACTTTATCCCATGGTAACTCAAGTGAAACACCACCTTCTTCTAGTTGAAGGAAGAATTCCATATCCTTAATGTGTATAGAAAAAACTACAGAATTAGTACTAGGGCTTTTATTTATGAATTCAATCCAAATTCCATTTCATAATGCCTCCATAAAATTTTTCTGAGTCAACTCTAGTTCATCATACTCAAAATGAAGAACCCCAATGTTGTTAAACAATTCAGTGGGTACTTCTTCTCTAATCTTCTTTAGAAGAGACTTTGTTGTCTTAAGAGGATCTAATTTTTCACTAAGGTCTACTGATATTAATAACTCACCCATCTTGATAAATGCATGGGCATCACATGGATCTATGCGATTTTCCTTAAAATTTCTAAAGCCTTCTCTATCTACCCTTGCTATGTTGAACATCCAAAATACTGAGAGGGGGGGTGAATAAATATTCCATAAAACCACAATAAAATCTATCTTAACATTCTCTCAATTTTGACTGAATCAACATGAAGGAACATAAAAACAAATCAATGCAATCATACACATGAACACTAGGATTTTTACATGGAAAACCCAAAAAGGGAAAAACCATGGTGATGGTTAACTCACAATATATTATATCCAGATACAAAATATTATAGGGCTCACTACTAGGACTCATTGTCCTTAAAAAGGATCACTTCCTGAGTACAAAAGATTGCTAACCGCCAAGATACAATGATAGTGGCTTACTGCCAAAAGATTGAACTAATAGAATACACCTTCACTGTACAGGGTCCAGTTCTAATGAAACTCAGAATATGATGTAATTCCTCCCACAAAATTCTCTCAACTGAGCTTCATTGATCCTCAGCTAATAAAGTATTTAGGCTTGGATCCTCTTTCACCTTTCTTCCACACTTGCACACCCACTTCTCACACAAACAGTTTTGCTCTTCAAAACATCTTATATATATAATTACATCTTATTCATCAATTAGGTAAAACTAATTAGATGAAAAAATAATAATAAAAAATTTCTTTGTTAGCACCATATATGATTTAACCATTTTATCCATGTACTTGGCTAACATCCATAAAGAATAACTAGTCTTCATAATGTATTGCATATGCTAAGTCAGCCAAGAGTAGAACATAATTCTCCAAACCAACAAATAAACTTCAAAGAAAACACCTTTTAGATCTGAGAACACATTTATTTCCCATCTTACTACCAACATAGCGACTATCAATAAAACCACAACATAAGAATGTTCACCTTAATAAAATGCAGAGTCTCCCACACAATATGCCAAGCAAGGAACAACAATAGAATATAGAGTTGAACTCTATTAGAGATAACTTTTTTCTCATAACTAAAGATGTATCAAGATCCAAGATATAGCTATCTAAATGAGTCATGATAATGTGGTTAAGATATTAGAGTCATATCAAATCTTGCAGTGAATTTTGAATACTCAATTACCAACACACTGATCCATCACAAAAGGGTATTACCAACAAAGAACTGCTTCCAGTAAACCAAGTAAAATTCCCATATAATTATCACCATGTTAACATGAATGACAACATAGGAACAACCAAAAAAAACCATCCATACTTTATTCTCATATTACAAGGGTTTGATAATCCCAACAATCTCCCCCTTTGGCATTAATGGCAACATGGATGACAAAGATATTTTCTAGTAAACTGCAACTGAATACTTTGAATACTCCCCCTATCAAAATTGTTCTTCACAAATTTGTTTTTCCTCCACTAACCTCTTTCTCTCCTAATCTATCTCTCCATCTCTCTATCTCTCCCCCTTTGGCATAAATGAGAAAGGATGGGAACCAATATACATATATATACATCAAAATGTAACCAAAAAGATATGAACATGAAATTGAATTAACTTGAAGAAGAACCTTTCAGTCTCTCTAGGATAGCCTTCCACGATGCTTTTCCTTCTTCCCATGAACCTTTTGCACTTACAAGAGTCTTTTAAAATAGCTCAAGCTTAGTTAAGGACTCCACATCATCTGCTAAAGTATTGTGACTGAGATTAATCTCTGATAATTCACCAATACAACCAAGAGCACTAGAAATAGAAGTATGTCTAAGTTTAATCATGTCTCTAAGTGCCACAAACTTCTTGATAACATCTATCCTTTGATCCTATAGAGAAAATAATTTGTCTTGAAGCTTCACAATGTAGAACCATCTTTGATTATCTTTATCTTCTGCTAACCTCTATGTATATTCCTGAGTGCTCAACCAAGACTCACTCATCCTTATCTCATTTCTTATGTTTGGAGTATTGCCAAACCAATCTAGGAAAAAAGAAAGTAGTTCATGTGCCTCTTCTTCACAAAGTTGCATACATTCCAATTCCTTCATCACTCAATTGTGTGAATTTGTAGATTTTTCCTTGATTTCTTCCAAATTTCCTTCATCAGACCTGATTCCAGTAGGAATTTCAAGTATAGAGATGGAGACCTTCAAAGAATCAATCATGCCATAGATATTCTCCAAAACATAAATAGATGAATCAAAATTAGCATCAGGAATAACCTTCTACAATTCTTCAAAAGATCTATAAATATTTATTCTTTCATGCTCATGTTCAAGCTCACTTCCTTCTACAACTTCTTTCTTAACAATAGTCTTCCTTTTCTTCCCTGTTATAGTTACACTACTAGAGGTACCTTCTACATCGAGATTCTTAGGACTTTCGAAAAGAATTTTAACATAATTATCAACTTTAGTCTTTGACACCTCACAATCCAATTCAAATATCCATACCAACCTTGATTCAACAACTTCCATGTGATAGAAATTTGTAGACACAAGAAAATTGATGCTTCTGGACTACCTTTCAACAATACTTACTGGAATCCTAAACCTTCTAATCATTTTCATCTGAAATGTTCCAAAGAATGCAGCAAAGGTAGTCTCTTGTGCATTTTAACTACCAAGATTTATCATGAAGTTCTTGATTTGATAGGAAATAGGCTCTATATTTGACCATTCTATCCTTCCTATTATTGATAATTCTCTCAAAAGTAAAAGAGCAAACAAAAAACCAAATTGTCATACTAGAATGCATTCTTCTTATTCTTCTTGATTTCCTTTAAATTCTTCAAAATATGTATATGAAGTAATTCACACAAGTCATAATCTATACCTCTTTAACCATATCAACAATAGTATGTACAACAGTAGTAGAAACTGTAAGATTATTAAAAGGGATACAAAATTGGTGACTGATGACCATAGCAACATAACTTATTATTGGATCAACAATGGATCTCAAATCAATCTCTTTCCCTTCAAAATTTGCACCGATAACCTCAATTATCTCTCTCATCCATAGCCTTTATTTGGGAACTAGTCTGGAGGAACACAAACTAGTTACATCTCTAATAGCTTCTTTGGTAAAAAAATGTGCCTCATCAATCCACAAAGATTCATCATAATTTATGATCAACACTATTCGAATATACTTCTTCTCAAATTCAAACAAGGGAACTTTTCTCCAAACATCCAACTTTTTCTCAACTAACACTCTACGGGCATCATGGCTTTCTTTCAATTCACTTTCCCAAAGCATGCTCAACTAAAAAAATGATATCTCTTATATCTTACTATAAACAAATGCATAGATATCTTTTGTGGGAAACACTCTCGGAGGGATGCAAGAGAATGCACCAACAGACTCTTCCAACACATTCCTCAAATATCTCTTCAAACTAACTTGCATTCTATCTACACTATTCAAAACCTTTAAATTATCCATAGCAATAAAAATGAAATATTGTGAAAACAAGAGTACCTCTATGAATGTCAATAGGAAATGTATATATATCCTACTTCTGGATCTCACTTCGAATCTACTTGATTTTGTATTCAGACTCTAAAACTATGAATTGCCTTCTAAACTTCCTTTGCACGCTTCTTTGAAAATATATAAGCCTAAATTTATTCCTTCAATTCCAAATGGTTTTTCAATAAATTCTTCAACTTGTAGGTAGATTGCTTCAAAAATTGTGTGTGCCTCCATTATTTCAAATTCTACAAATTTCATCCTTCACAAATGCAACTGAGAAAATACCTTAATCTTGTTACCACATTAAATATACTTTTGTCATGATGTGACACAAGTACCGATGAGGGGGTTTATTATATTTTCCAATAATTTATCCCCCTTAACCACTACTTTACTTAAAAATTGATGGGAGTATCTGCATTGGAGGTCGGCACATATAAAACTGATAATTTTGATTCCTTTCTCCAAATCCTTTTTATTTCCTTTCTTGCTTCTTTCGGATCAATGATTTGATAATTCTTCTTCGCTAGATAAATATTTTTCTTTCTTTGGAAGTTATTACTAGGGTGTTTTGAATTGCTGCACTTACAAAAAACAACATTCTTCTTTCCATTTTTCCTTTTATTCAACTTATCTTCACACAGATTGATTTTATATTCAAGCTTCTTGCACTTAGAACACTTGTTGGAGAATGATAAAGATTCATTTCTTTTACTTTTGCAATCTTTGTCCTTGTGACCAAATTTCTTGCATGAATAAAAAACACCATTGAAAGATAAATACCTTTTAGCATCATGTCACTTGACAGGAGTTCTTCCAGAGTTGCTTCTTAGATCCTTGATTTGTTCATTTTTTTACTAAGCCTTCTTTCCAGTCAATTGCTTCACTTTAGAACTCTAACCTTCCTCAAACCCTAAGCCACTCTTGTCCATTTATGGTCTCTAAGAAGTAATCAATTCATCAAGCATCATTGAGCTTATCTTAAATTTGTCTTAAAAACTTCTTTCCTTTTCTAGATTAGATCTCAAGATTTCTGCTTCTTCCTCTATTTTTATGCATTCATCCATCTTCCTTTGAATTTCAATTTCCTGACTTTCTTCAGTTCTTTTCTTCTCATCCAATTGTTACAATAGGCTAAAGACAATTTAATCTACCTTATCCAATAGATCACATGCTTCAACACTTTTACTTTGCAGCTTTTCAATGTACTCATTCGCTTTCATCAACTTGTCCTTCAGATATTCAATTTCTTTTTAATTTTCAGTAGAGACTACTTTTAGAGGAAAATATTTCTTATACTCAAATTCTAGGACCTTCCTCAAGTTGTTAGGATTCTTTTGAGGAACCACACTCTAATACCAATTGTTGAACATCTGGAATAATGAGAGGGGATGAATCTATAATCCATAAAACCACAATAAAATACATCTTAACATTATCTCAATTTTGACTAGATCAACAAGAAGGAAGATAAGAACAAATCAATGCAACCATACACATGAACACCGAGATTTTTATGAGGAAAACCCCAAAAGGGAAAAACCACAGTGAGGGTTAACTCACAATATATTATATCTAGATACAAAATATTACAGGTCTCATTGCTAGGACTCACTATCCTTAAAAAGGCTCACTTCTTGAGTAAAAAAGATGGCTAACTGCCAAGATACAATGATAGTGGCTCATTGCCAAAAGATTGAATTGATAGAATACAACTTCATTGTGCAAGGTTCAATGAAGCTCAGAATATGACAACTACCTCACACAACAATCACTCAACTAATCTGCATTGGTCTTCAATTGATAAAGCATTTAGGCTCAAATCTTCTTTCACCTTTCTTCCACACTTGCACACCCACTTCTCACACACACAGTTATCCTCTTCAAAACATCTTATATATATACAAGTACATCTTATTCATTAATTAGGTCAGCCTAATTAGATGAAAAAATAAAATCAAAACTTTCTTTGCCACTACCATATATGATTTAACCATTTTATCCATGTAGTGCATTATACCAAGTCAGCTAACATCCATAAAGCATAACTAGTCTTCATAATGTATTGCATATGTTGAGTCAGCCAAGACTAGAACATAATTCTCCAAACCAACAAATAAACCTCAAAGAAAACACCTTCTAGATATGAGAACAAATTAATTTCCCATCATACTACCAAAATAGAGACTATCAACAAAACCACAACATAAGAAAGTTCTCCCTAATAAAATGCAGAGTCTCCCACACAGTATGCCAAGGAAGGAACAAAAGTAGAATACAGAGTTGAACTCTATTAGAGATAACTTTCTTCTCATAACTAAAGACGTCTCAAGATCTAGGATATAGTTTTCTGAATGAATCAAGATAATGTGAATTGCTTCTAGTAAACCAAGTAGACTTATAATTATCACCATATTGACATTAATGACAACATAGGAACAACCAACACAAACCATCTATACTTCATGCTCATGTTGCAAGGATTCCATAATCCCAACATGCTAAGCATATATATGGCCTACATCTTTGAAGCTCTCATAGTTCTAAGGGTGGACCTCTAGAACCTTTTCAAAATTTGAGAGAGAACTCTTAAGATCTCTGAGCTTCAATTGAACCTATCAACAAAATCTTGTGGCATCTAGCTTTCCTTGACTGGTGCCATGTATTAGCAACCAATGGTGTCATAATCATCTTTACTATGATAAGTTTGTGCTAGATTATAATATGAATGATATTTCATGAGAGGGTGGTTAGTTGAAACAAGAGCTATCTTAGTCAATTGTTTGACAAGAAAATGCTGCCCTGTGAAGAAAAAATGGTTTGCTAAATGATTCAATGCCATTGCATAGTACATGTATAATTCAAAGGCTCTATGCATCTTTTCCATTCCTTCATGAACACTACCTTTTTCACTAAATGTGAGAATCCTACAATTAAAAAATTCACAAAACTGACCACAGAGATTTTTCCCCATTTCAAATAGCAAAATTGCCAAAAAAATATGTTTAAAACCTACAAAAAATGCAAATATAAAATCATGTTGATTTTTGTGCCAAAAAAAATATGATGAGACCATAGCTTGTTTCTTACTATTATGCTTTGATCTGGATTTTTTCTAAGCATCCATAGCTTGTTTGAAATAACCTATTTAGGGTTTTAGCCATAGTAGCAAGATAGTGAACTATTTGATAAAATGCTTTGGTAGACATGTATGAAAAATGTGGTAGCATAGACAAGGAAATGAAATTTGGAAAAAATGTCTCAAAGAAATATGGTCTCATGGTGATGGAATTCCATGATGAATTCCATGACAAGTGAATTTTTATGGATTTTCATGGCATTCCATCACCATGAGACCACATTTCTTTGAGGCATTTTTTCAACTAGTTCACTACCTTGTCTATGCTATTGCTTGCTATTATGCTTTGATGGATTTTTTCCAAGCATCCATAGGTTGTTCAAAAGCACTTGTTTCAGGATTTTATCCATAGCAACATGGAAGTGAACTATTTAATAAAATTCTTTGGTAAAAAATATGTATGAAAAATGTGGTAGCATAGACAAGGCAGTGAACTATTTGATAAAAGTACCTTAAAGAAATGTGGTCTCATGGAATTCCATGACAAGCAAATGCAATTGGTAGTTTCTCTTAGTTATTAGTTATGCAATGTGAAGTAGTGCTTTGAGTTTGAAAGATGTGCAATGTAATGTAATCAACAATGCAGATGATTATGTTGATGTTTTTTCACCTTAACTAGCCTATCACCTTAAGAGGTTAGCTTGTCACCTAAAATTTAGTTATATGTATGGTGTAATTTATTATTGAATGTAATTCATTCTTCTTAGTTTTCTTACTTTTGTTAAAATTAATTTTGTTTATTTAGAATATAATTTCTTGTATATCCTATATGTTTTCTAGATGCTAGAATTTTCTTGTATGTCCTAGATGATAGTTTTAGTTTGTAATATAGATTCTAGCCTCCACATGCATTGAATATGCTTGTGTGAAGGAAACAATAATGAAAATATGTGATTTAATAATACATATAGATATCTTAACATTAGGTGAAGTAAGACTCCTCATTACAAACAAAGAAATGATCTCCTAGGTCTGACTGACACTAAAAACTAAAACTAAGAGACTGCAAAATTAGAAAATTGTTCAATCTTTTCAATAAAATGATATCTAAAATACTTCATTCATAATATACCCCTATATTCCCACCTAAAATACATAAAAAAATCCAATCATACATAGTATTATCAATAAATAATTGAGACTAGAATTCGAGCACCAGATTAAAACTTCTTTTCCATTGATTTCTTCAAATAGATATTACAATATAACATAAGTATCCTCATATATGTTTCTATAAATTCCTATGATGATGATATCAAAATTCGGTCTTGGTTTCTCTTTTATTAGAGAAGCAAAAAGCTTCAGACCATTACAAAATATGAGATCTTTTCAAAATTCATGCCTCTTTGTATAAACTAAACTAAACATTAGTTTTTCTTGAAACATAAAACAAAGAAAGTAGATAACTAATGAAGTCCACAACACTCGTGACACCATAGTTTGTTAATCTTTGCAAGGCACCCATGCTCACTAAAGATCTATTCAAGGTCCTTTCTCCATATTAGTGTATCTAAATGTGTGGTTCTTCCACTATGACATCCCCAAGGCCTACTATTTGAGAGGACCCAAATACTTTTTCTCCTAGTTTTACATTGCATAATCATGTGGCCATTTGTATTCTTGATTTTTCAATATATTTTCTAGGTGAATCTTCAATGATTGTCTAGCAACACCGTGCCATCCATGATAAACTTATAATATCCATCATCCAATGCTATTACTCCATCCATGATTAAGTTGAACCTATCAAGGCTCAACTCACCATCCTTTTGTATGTGAGTGATGCATTGTGGAACAATCTAGCAAAATTCACTCTTCCATTCATTGAGGTTCTTCAAGTGGTCATCATATTTCAATATTTTTGGAACAAACCACTTCTTTAGTGTATGAAATGAATCTATTATTTTTCTGATCTTTTGGTCCTCTCCTTTTATATATTGGAATTCATCTATAACTATTTTTTCCATCTTCTTTGTAGGTTTTAATGTTCCAGGAGCCTCAGTACTCCTCTGTAAGATTCTACACAAGGTTACCAATGTGTGGTGTATGGGATGCCAGTTCTTAAAAAGGGATCTAGTATGGGTACATGTGTTTTCATCTGATCAATTTCCTATGTCAGTGAGTTGTAGCAATCATACACACTTTCCAACTTATCCACAATTAGCTTTATCCCATGCTCGAGGACCTTCTCTAAAACATTGTAGATTTTCTTTTCACTCTATTACCCCCTCATTGTTGGCTTTTTGTAACTCTTCAATCTCCTATCTAAGAATGCTAACTTGTTCAGTAGAAGCACTTTCTATATCAATTGGCGGAGTAGGAGGACATTGGTATAACATTGTTTCCTTGTTCTATGAGTGGTCTACTCCTTTCAATTATTCCTTAAACTTCACATTTTCCATGAAAAATTTATTGACTTCATCTTTTAAAAACTTTTGTTCCTTTTCATACTCTCCCAATATAGCTTCCATCTCCTTAACTGAAGCTCGGGTGAACATGGATGAATGAATTGTCATGGTTACAACTTCTACAGGAGATGCATCCTTTAATGTTTTCACCATAATTGTCCCTTTTATTTCCTACACTACATCTAGTAACCTTAGGTTTTTGTGTACTCTTTTGTTTGGCACAAAATGCCAAGGCTTCAATCTTAGGGTTATACCCTATGCCACTTACCCCTTCATCTGAGTCAAACTCAGTAATCAACATTGGGTATTCCTTTGTTCTCACTTGATCAAGTAAATACATTTTCTCTAATTCCATACTAGGGACAATAAGTATATTACTTTTTAAAGTCATCTCTTTAGCCTCTTGTAGGTTGACATCAATATTATCAATCCTTAATTAATTAAAAGTGTAAGAGATGGGGACCAACCACATCAAGGCCCCAGGTCACAGAGAGCCAAGAGTGCAAGGCTGACCTAACTTACCTCACTCTAAAGGTATGTTTCAAATGAGGGACGAGAATGATGAGGATTATAAGGCCCTATAACCACTCTTCAGACCCAAAATATAAATTGGGGCTAGGCGAGTTGGTCTTTTGAGTTCAACATTGTACCTCAAGTAGCTCTCTACCCGAGGATGAAAGTGTGGTTTCAAGATGATAGTGTGACGCGTTGGCGTCTCTTAGGTGTGTTGGCTTCTGTTTGACTAGAGGACCAAAAATAGTGTATGAACTGCCAAAAAACAAGATGAAGACCTAACTAGTCACTTCTAAGAGAACAAAATAGAACTATGAAGTAGGAAAGATACAAATGAATGTGATAAAGTAAGTATATGAAGGGTAAGGTGACAAAGATAATCTCACAAAGATGCTCATTCGCCAGATAGCTCCAAATGCACATCCACCTACACATAAGAAAGAGGGAAAATTGTTGAGGGCTATATAAGGGTCTGCCTCAGTCAAACCCCTATTTTGGTGTTTCCAACTCCACGAACAACCAAGATACTAATGATAGAAAAATTTATATAAAGAAGTAAAGAAATAAAGTACATGAATAAAACTACAAAATAGTATAATGCTACTCAACCAAATCATAAAGGAGAGGAGTGAAAAAGTTACCACCTCCACCAAGAGCTCACTAGCCAATGATGGAGAAAGAGAGCTTGAAAAATCACCACAACCTCAAATGTGATGAAGGGAGGTGTTGCAAAACCTCAAGCCCCTACTGCAATGGCTTGTTCCACACTTGCTTTATGGAGTTGATGGAGTTTTGTTGTTTTTATGAATTTACAAAGTGTTGCTTAGAGTGAAGAATGAAGTTGAAGTGATTGAGAATGTAAAAAGAGATTGTGTAGAAGATGAAATGAATGAAGGAAGAGTGTTTTTGAAGGTGGGATGAGAGAAACTACCATTTTTGGGGTCAGTTGGTTGAAGAGGGACGTTAAAAATTGACCCCAATGGGAAGTGTAACGCCTCTACCAACTTTAGATGCAAAAATCTGTTAAGTACATAAGTACATCATGTGGGTCTCCCTAAAAAATATTTCTCTATTGATGCAAAAGATGAATTCCAAGTGGAAAGAAGGTAGCTTGATGATGTGGAATTTTTCCTTCAGATTTGGTTTTCTAAGGTGAGGAAGTGTAAAAAGGGAATTTGCGTAAGGGTTGCAAATTCATGCCTATACATTTTAGCCCCACTTTAGCAATAATATATACTAATGAGTGCTTTGGTAAAGTAGATCGAAAAGGTAGTAGGGTTAGAAATGTATAGATGAACTGTCAAGGAGATAGATAACAATCTGGTGAGCCCAATAGTGTAGGGGAAACAAAGGACTTCATAGCCCCATAGAACTATGAAGTTGTAGATCAAAATCATCTTACAGGCCTACACACTTGCAAGGAGGCAACCCCCAAGATCTTTCACATGAATCCCCAAGAAGTAAGCACCTCACAGGCCTATAAACCTACAAGGAAGGTGTCCTTCAAGATCTCTCACATGAAGGATACCCAAAAAAGTGCCTTACAGACCTACAAGCCTACAAGGAAGCATCCCCCAAGATCTCTCACATGAAAGAAGCTGAGAAAGCACCTTATAGACCCACAAACCTACAAGGAAGGTGTCCTTAAAGATCTCTCACATGAAGGAAACTAAGAAAAGCACCCTACAAACTCATAGATCTGTAGGGGAGTGACCCCCAAGATCTCTTGCATGCAGGAAGCTCAAAGGAAGCACCCTATAGACCCATAGACCTATAGGGAGGTATCCCCCAAGATCTCTCACATGGCGGAAACCCAAGGAAGAGGACTCCACAGAGTTGAAAAGTAGCTTCACAAGTGCACCTACAAAGTGACATGTTTACCCACAGATAGAACATGTCCAAAAGCGACCAGTGAGCAAGTAAGTGGATAGTCACGTAGACCGTCGATAGATTGGAAAGCTTTCAAAGGGGTCCCTTTGGAATCCAGCGTGAAGAAATGGGTCCACTCAAGGGATGTGTTGTTTGAAAGTACAAAAAGGACATTTTTTCTCAAATTGATTCATCATCAAGGAATCCTTTTGAAATATGTTCACTTCATCAAGGAATTTGAAAGGAAGAAAATGTCGCCTCATGAGGGGAAGATCAGAGCTACTCCCACCTCAAAGGAAAGGTTCTCAAGTTCTTTCTTTATGAACCCGTGATGAAGGAAAAACATTTTATTAGGGGTCCTAGTCATGAATGCGGTTTTGGAAAAGAAGTGTTCATAAGGATTTTGGAGAAAAGATTCATTGACAACGAATGTGTTTTCTGAAAATTGGAGTATCATAGAAGTGGCGTTGTCACCCATGAGAGGGGAAAATCAATCAAAGAAGAGAGAAATATAAAATAAAAGCTAAGAGAGATGAAGATATCACGAACAAAGGGAACAGGGCTGATATGATATTTCGAGGTCAAAACTGCTCATAAATATATATATAAGTATAATAATAGTATATAAAATGAACTATCATCAACCCCATACTATATTAGACCATGCAAAGAATGCACAAGAAGACAAAGTAAAAATAAAAAATTGGGTCAACATGGAAAGGAAGCCTAAATGCCCCCAATGCTTTGCATCATCCCCAATTTTGTAAAAAATCAATCACAAACATGAAAGAATGATGATACACATAGAAGAAGGTTTATGACACAAAAACCATGCCTATATCCAAGCACCAACAAGGGTGACAAGGGACATCCAGGCACACATAGCATGATCATGGGGGAACACATCACAACACGCACACATCTATTCTAAAGATAAAGAAGGGGCTTCCCTCTAACACTAATCGACCAAGAGGTCGTCTGCTTCCCGCTCTAGATCATTGTAGGGGGAAGAAGGATGAGCCTAAAGTGGTGGAATGTTAAGAGGAGGAGTGTCTAAACCTCTCGAAATAAGGGCTAAGGAAGAATCCCCTACAAGTTCTCCTCCACTCAGCTCTTGTGGAGCTATGGTCAACTATTTCGTGAAGATCACTGACAAGACCGAAACTTCATCTAGAGAGTTAAACATGCAATTTATAGGAGTGCCATGTTTCACCTTAATGGATGAAGAAAGTTAGGCTCATGATTCACCACTAGGCTCACCAAGTGATTTGGGAGTGGTGAAAAACTCAGGAGAAGCTAGGATTGGTTCCCTCACTACGATAGAACAAGTCAACACGGGACCACCTTTTGAGGGAGGTGGAATCCTCTTACATCCTTTGTTGCTAGAAAGACCACTCTCCACCTTATACTCCATCAGGGGACGTGAAATCGCCACAAATGAGGTGAGAGGTGCAAAGGAAGAGGATGAAGAGAAAATCACAGTGGATACCACCGAAGTGTTCAAAATATCTACGGGTTTTGGGAAAGGTGGGACATCTGGAAGGGACATCAACAAAGGTGACTCCACTGAAGGAGCAATGAACACTTGCACCTTTTTAGGGTCAGGTGCATTGGTACACACAACAAAAGCTAGAAGTAATTTGGAGCTAGATTGAATGGAAGCATAGGGGAGGAGAGAGGAGGACATGGTAGAAGGCCCTAATACATGGGTGTTTATCTCCTCTTCCTTCCTCTGTAAGGTGGCCTGCTCAGTTGTGAGAGCCTTTTTTTGGTGCTTGCACTCATGTGCAAGGTGGTTTCTATGACTCTTCGAGCTAGAGACGAAGAAATAAGGCTCTTTCTTAGCCATGGGAGTTTCCTCCATAGTTGTTTCCAGTGGAGGGACAAGCTCCTAAATGAGATCAGGAGGAGTGGGTTAAGAAGTAGTGGGTGGAGTTGGTTCTAATGCCTCATAAGAGAGCCTTGTCCCGTTTAATACTTTGGGAGCAAAAGAGGTAGGAGGCCATGGAAATTGAGACATAGAAGATTCCATGTGGGGGCCTTTTCCTCTACCATACAAATAGTACCAAGGTCTAGGTGGTTTAGTAGGGAGGTTCGATATCCTGATCTTAGGTTTACGTGGTATCATTGGACTTAATGGATAAAACCCAGGCATATTCATCCAAAACTCTTCTCTAGAAAGGGTAGGAGCAAAGCCATCTTGAGAATGAGGGAGCTTCTCTTTCCCTTTTCAAGAAGGGGAGGTAGCTAGATGTTGTACTACCAGAAGGGTGAATTTCAATTTTCCCTTTCCCCTGATCTTATAATTCACATAATTTTTATAAAGTAGGTTCATTCTTGGGGGAAGCAGACCAACTGGGGTGGGCTAAAAGTGGTCTAATGAATATCCCCCATGGGATACTAGAGGCTAGTATCCAGTGTCATGCACCTTTTGCACAACACCTTCATGGGAGAAATTTAAACATTTTTGAATAATAGAGGTGATTCTATTCATGGAAACTAGCCAAGGTATGCCTAGCTTCATCCCGAACAAATCCAACTCTAGAATGACATCAAAAACTGTGTCAATAGCCCTAGGTCCAACTAGGACAGAAAAAGTTATCGAGCCATATGGTTCAAGAAAAATACCATCATGTGTACGAATGGTGGATTTTGTTTCTTCATACTCCTCTCTGTGCAACAAATTTAGCAATAGTGTTTCTTTTGTAATGACATTCACATGGTTTGTAGGGTCCACCAGGACTCCTGTCACAATGTTTCCATTGAGGCGAGCGATAATGTAGAGAGGAAAGGGCTTGTTTTTTAGGGGAAAGTCTTGCGAAGTAAATGTAACATCCAGGTAGTCAGGCACAAGTTGTGTGGTAGGAGTAACCATGACCATGTTGACATAGGCCTCAGGTTGAGTGATAGAATCAGAGGGATCAATAATCATGTTCATAGAATATGACAGAAATAGGTCCATGTATATCTACAATTCACTGTTTGCTTTCGCCACCGATTTATTCATATTTTGTTTACTTCCATCAAGATGAATAGTATCATTGTCGATGCGATCCTATATCTCATGACGCAGGTGCATACAATGTTCAGTATCATGTCCATTGACTTGATGGTATTGATAGTAGGTATTTGCATCATACCAACTAGGGTAAGGCTCCTTAAGAGGCTTAGGGTTATCCAAGGTTATGATCATATCTTTTAGAAAATTTTACAAGATGGAAGAGTAAGATTTTGCTAACTTTGGGAACTTCTAGTTGCATTTGAGGTTGTTATTAGTCATAGTAGCTACTAAATTCACAACAACCTTTCATTTCCCAGAGATTGATACAATGGATTTTCCTTTAGAATGGAAGCACAAGGAAGATCCCCCAAACTAAACTACCATTTGTTGATACTCTCATAGTGCTGCACACAAATGAGTGAAAGAAGGGTACTTCATAAGCGAAAAATTCTCTTGCCAAGGCCTTTGTAAGTTCCTATGAATATCTTTTGCACATCAGAATCAAGTAGCGGATATGATATTTTTGAAAAGAGCATTTGGTATCGCACTATAAAATCAATAATATTTTCATTATCACCCTATTTACATTGGATGAGATCTGAAAAGGTCATCTTCAGTCTGATGTTGGCTTGAAATTGTTAGAGAAATTGGTTCACCATTTGATCAAACGAGAAAATGGAATTATTGGGAAAGGAATAGTACATTCAAGTGTTGTGTCCTTGAGAGATTGAGGGAATAGTTTCACCATCAATGCATCATGGTGGAAGAAATTAATACATAGTGTATTAAACATAGACACATGTGTTTGTGGAACACCTTTGCCACCATATTTCTCAAATTTAAGAATCTCCATTCCTTGAGGGAAGGTAGTTTTTAAGATTGCTACTGATAATAGGCTATGTCAGAAAAAAGGTTGAAATATAGGTTGGGCAGATTCCTAGGAGAGACTCGCCAACTGGCTTTGCATCTGAACCATATTTTGAAGAAGAGTGTTCAAAATAGGGTCGTTAGAAGACATAGGGATAGAGGGACCTCCTCTAGAACCACCACTAGAGCCTCCTTCAAAACCACCTTTTTGGTCACTGTCGTAACAACTACCGAAGCCACTACCACTAGAAGAGCCTCCATGAAAGCCACCTCCACTTCCAAAGCCACCACCATGACTTCCACCAAAACCACTTCCACCAGCAGCACCCCCACTGCCAAATCCACCATCACTACCAAAGCCTCCACTACTAGAGGTGATAGGGGGGTGAAGTTGAAGCCCAAAGGGACCCTATTCACCTTGATAGTCTCAGAGGTAGAGGGGGTGCTAATTGAGGGGATGATATCGGCCATGTACATAGACATAGGAGGAATCAACATTCCCATTTTTCTTTCATGATATTTGAAAGTGGCCCCTCGCACAATGTTAGGATTGTTTGAGGGAGCACATGATTCAGTAAAATTAGAGAGATTGGCTAGGAGTTCTATGACTATTTGGTCCTTTCCCACCATATACTTGAATTCACTAATAACTTGAGCAACTCTAGCCAACTTCAGGTTTCTTTCCAAGTGGTTTTTCAAGTCACCCAACCCTTTGCTAAGGGAGGAGACATATTCTAAAGGAGTATGAATAGCCTCATGCTTGTCCACTAATGATGGTGTGGGAGATGCGGGAGGAGTGGGGACATGGTTGGTCTCATCAGAGAATACTAACTTGCCCCTTGTTAACTGATCCTATGTGGTGAGACCAACGACAGATCCAACAAAAAGGCCTGTAGAGAAACCTATAGTGACCTTTGTCCTTTCCATCAGAAGGTGGCGTACACTTCTCCTAACAATATACCTGAAGGTTGTGGACTATGATGTGATGCTCATAAACCTTCACAACACTCAGGGGCACAACAATCACAAGGTATAAGGGGAAAAGCCTCAACACCAATGAATGAATAGATGTTGGTTCATGTCGAGTTCACCAAAAATGTAAGTGAGGGGGTTTGACCATGTCAAGACCCTAGGTCATGAAGATCCAAGAGTGGAAGGCTTCCCTAACTTACCTCACTCTAAGGGGATGTTTCAAATGAGGTACTAGAATGATGAGGGCTATAAGGCCCTGAAACCACTCTTCAGACCTGAAATCTAAATCGGGGCTAGGTGAGCCAGTTTTTGGGTTCAACACTGTACCTTAGGTAGCTCTCTACTCATAGATAGAAGCGTAGTTCCAAGATGACAATGCAGTGCACTGGCATCTCTTAGGTGTGCTAATGTCTGTATGACTAGAGGACCAAAAACACAATATGAACCACCAAAAAACAAGCTAATGACCTAGCTAGTCACTTCTAAGAGAACAAAATAGAACTATGAAGTAGGAAAGATACAAATGAATGTGATAAAGTAATTATATGAAGGATAAGGTGACAAAGATAATCTCACAAAGATGCTCATTCACTAGCTAGCTCCAAATGCATGTCCACCTACACACAATAAAGAGGGAAAATTGTTGGGGGCTGTATCGGGGTTTGCCTCAATAATACCCCCATTTTGGTGTTTCCACCTTCACAGACAACCAAGATAGCAACAATAGAGAAATATATGATAAAGAAGTAAAGAAATAAAGTACACAAATAACACTACAAAATAGTATAAAGCTACTCGACCAAATCATAAAGGAGAGGAGTGAAAATGTTACCACCTCCACCAAGAACTCACTAGCCAATGATGGAGAAAGAGAGCTTGAAAAATCACCACATTCTCAACTGTGATGAAGGGAGGTGTTGTAAAACCTCAAGCCTCTACTACAATGTCTTGTTCCACACTTGCTTTATGGAGTTGATGGAGAGTTGTTGCTACTACTATGAAGTGCCAAACTACTACTTAGAGTGAAGAATGAAGTTGAAGTGCTTGAGAATGAAAAAAGAGATTTTGTAGAAGATTAAATGAATGAAGAGTGTTTTTGAAGGTGGGATGAGAGAAACTACTAATTTTGGGGTTGGTTGGTCGAAGAGGGATGTTACAAACTGACCCCAATGGGAAGTGTAGCACCTATACCAGCTTCAAATGTAGGAATCCGTTAGGGACATAAGCATGCCATGTGGGCACCCCTGAAAAATATTCCTCTACCAATGAAAAAGATGAATGCCAAGTGGAACGAAGGCAGCTTGTTGATGTGGAATTTTTCCTTTGGATTTGGTTTTCTAAGGTGAGGAAGTGTAAAGGGTAATTTTCTTAAGGGGTACAAATTCATTCCTATACAAAAATTTTGGGCTACTTTTTGGTCATGCTAGGATTCCTTAACTCCCATATTATCTGTTTCAACCCTTGCTTCAAACACTCTCATTTTCATCTTAATCCAAAAGTCTTTAAATTCAGGGGTTTTGATAAATTCATCATCTTCTAAGAACTTGAGAGTTGCAACTACCCTATCATCCTCATGTGTTTCTCTTTCTCCATGTACCTCAATATCGGCTCTAGCTTCAGGCCTATGGTCTTTAGTTTCAAGCATAGGTTGGTCCACTTCAACATCATACTTGAAATATCTTAACACATTAATTGCTTCTTCTATATCTCCAACCTCCTCACTTATTTCATAGGAAACAAGTGGGTTTGTCTCTTGTGACTTTTGGTTTTTAGAAGGTTGTTGTTTAGGAGGTGATCCTGGAGAAGCATGACATACTGAAACAATATCTAGAGTTGGTTCTATAATTACAATACCACTTGACCTTTTGGGATACAATTTGGTAGGTTTCCCCATCTTTGCTACAAACTTATCATATATTTCATTAAACTTATCAATCATCATATTAGTCCTCTCAAGTGGATCTACTTCATCTATGAAATACCCCAAAAAATCACCATGCTTCTTCTTTCTTTCTTCCTCAAGCCTTTTCATAATTTTCCATTTTCTCCTCCTCTCATATACCTCTTGAGGAGTGAAACAATTTATGATTAAATCTTCTTTATAATCAATCTGGTGAGTAACCATAGCCTTGGTAAGGATGGTGTGTCTTACAAAATTCATGTGACCCTTAGGGTGAAAATATCTTTCCTTTCCAAACTCTAAAGAGTACGTTGTTTTTAGATAATTCTACAACTCTTCAAGTGTCTCAGATCCCACTGATAGTTCCCCACATGTTGTCAAAGTGGGTGAAATGTACCCTCCCTTTGTTTAGTCATGACATCCCTTTCCATCAATAGAATCTTCCACATGAACTCTAAAAAGGATAATTGAAGGGGGACAAACTTTGGCAGTATATGTGGGGCTTGTGGGCATCCATAAATCTTGATTATTGTGATATCTAGTAGAAAAAACCAATCACCAAAGTTATGAGTATGGCCTTGCTCCAGTTTCAAAGACAAAGGTCTTAATAGTTGTAGCACAAGTGTGTGTAGTTTTGGTGGTTGTAGGCCATGAACTATCATAATTCTATACAAAAATTCATCATGGAATATCACATAATTTGAATTCTTACATCTATTGTCCCATATATAACACCATCGTTGCATTGGAAGAAAATTACCCTACTTTTCAATCTTACCCAAACACATCCTTTTGCTCCATCCATATTTATTCTAATATAATATCAGGTGGCACAACAAATAATATTGCTTGAATGTTATGGGGGCTCTATTTTCCTTGACTTGTAGAAATCCTTCATGTAATGCTTTCTCAAGATATGAGGCAAAATCACATTCAATGCTTGTCTCAGGGTTTTGGATCCTCATAGCCATCATCATTAAACTAACTATCATTCACTCTTCTTCATATATCCCAAGTACTTGACAGAGAGCAAAGTAGGTTTTCTTGAAATAGAATTGGAAATATGAGACATCAAATGGTTCAGTAGCAAAAGGGGATATAGGAATCACCTTGTTGTTCACACCCCTTTTCATGTAAATGGGGACTTCATCACTTCTATGGTTCTCCTCAATCTAGTATATTCTTCTTGACTTCTTTGCAAATCAATTTTAGTCAAGGCTTGTTTGTTTAGGTCAAAACATTCAATGATAGCCACTTTAGTCAACACAACTAATGGTGAACCATCTGGTAATCTCACAGACCTAGTAGTAGGATGATAACTCTAAGCCAATACTCTAATGAACCCTACATCTATAAGAACATTTGGGATAACTAACTTGGCCAAATGTAATTCCCATGGATTTGACACCAGAATCTTTCCCTCCCTTTTTTCATAAAGTACCAAAAAATTTCCCACCCAGAGATTGGGATAAGGGCATCTCTACAACCATAAGCCACATCATCAAAAACTTTCTTAAATCCTATCTCAATTGATTCAGGGAGTATATCCAGATATACTATTGTAAGTATCTCTTTTTAACCTTAGATTCTTCCTTATTAGTTTCAAGTTATTTCTTCTTGAGCGACATGATGTCCTTTTTAGTTTCAGGTTCTTTCTTCTTGGGCGACATAATGTTTGACAATCTTACTTCTCTTATACTTCTGAAATGCATAATTCCAAACAATCTTGTACTCATAAAACTTACTTCATAGTTTAACTATCTTCTCCTATACTTCTGAAATGTAGAATCCCAAACAATCTTGTACTCATAAAACATAATTCATGAGTTCTATGCACTTATTTGGGTTACAATGGTTGGGGAGCTTAACCTCCTCGAGCTCCTAGCTCCCCGCACGATATTTTTTACACATGAGTACAAAGATAATGTCAAATTCTTGGTTTAATGGCTTTTGAGATTAGTAATGTCAACATTAATATCAACCCTACGTAAAATATTTTCTCGTAGTTCAAGTTTGAAAATGCACCATTGATTTTACAAGATTGGATGGTTGATGTGATTTGTGCATTTAATACTGCTTTATTACAAACACTTTCTATAGTTGCTATGGGCTAGAGGGGTATAAACTGCCATAGTGCATGCTTCTTTGCATTTCATTGTGGGGTAGTGGGATCCTTATCTCTATACTGGGTATGTGCAGGATCATGATGGGCCAAAAAGTGGCAATATGATGGGTATGTGTAGGGTATGTGGCTGACGACTTTTTTTTAACCCAAAATTGATGAAATGAAAAGAGTTTTTAAAGGATATTCTTAGCTTTCCACCAACATAAATTATACTTTACTTTGAATTTAATAAATAATTATTATTCATTTTCTATTTGAATTACGAATAAAGTCTTGATTGATAGGTTGATTGAAAAACCTCTATAGCTTTCAAATGGTATCACATTTTTTGAATCCAAAATATGAGTCACATTCTATGCTTTGCATACTATAGGATTAAAAAAAGAAAAAATGAATTTCATGAAGTTTTGACCAAGTTAAGGTGGACAGACATACGAGTTTTTATATTTTTTAAAAAGTTGTAATAAAAACTTCATATTTAGTTATTTACTCAAAAAAAAATTACAAAAAAATATGCATCACATCCGGACATGAGTCCTCTACTTATATCTAAAATCTTATAAAAAAATATTATCATTTTATTGTGGTTAGGGTGGTTAGACAAACACCTACTTATTTTTTCTCTAAAATTTAAGTACTATTGCATTGAAATTTCAAATTTTCACCAAATAGATTTTTATTTTTTTAAAATAAACCTAGTAGTTTAGAAACTACATTCAATTTGCTACATATTATATTCTTACATATTTTTGAAATAATATAGATAACTTATTCAATTTTTTTACATCAAGTTGCCTAACTTTGATTTTTCAGAGTTTTTTGCCACTTAAGGACCTGATTTTTCCATGATGATCCTGCACATACCCTACTACAAGCTTGACTTGTTTAACTAGTGGTACTATGGTTTACATTTGTGACAGATTTTAGGAACCCAAAATGCTAGGCTCTCTTCCTAAGATTTTTCACCTAGAAAGAGAGAGATTTGGTTCCTAAAATGCTTATGCACATTCAAATTAGGATGTGTGCAATGTGATGTTATGTAAATGAACTAATATAAATGCAATTGGCTGATTAAAGTGATCTAAAATGAATGTTAAAGTGCAATTTAAGCTATGTTTGAAAACACATTGTGATATGCAAACAACTATGAAAGATGAAGAAATTGAAAGAAATATGCAGAACATAAGGTACTGGGTCAAATGTGAATGCACTTGGATGTTGTATGAGCTTACTGAAGTGTCTGGGATGCTGATGAAATTTTCTAATTTTTCATAGTGGGACTCATTCACCAAGGGTGGCGAATCAGTCCTCCCACTGTTGAAAATGTGTCGGGAATTGATTTCTGACAACCGAGAGTTGATTTTTGAATAAATATAGATTTTCAGATTTTAGGTGGGACTCATTCACCAAGGCTGGGAAATCAGTCCTCCCCAAGATTTATGGAAAATCAAGAGACAACATTGCTACTCCAAATCTAGCAATGTCTAAATATTAGGTTGTCAGGGTCAATTTTGTAGAAAACGAACAAAAAACACTCAAAATGCTTCAAAAGATGATGAGTTGACTTGAAGATCCTAGTTGACTTGAATTCCACTTTTCAACACCTTTAAACCTGTTAAATCTACAAAACAAAGCTACAAATACACATGCACAAAGGGGAAAAATGTTGGGGGATTAGCGAATAGGGGTTTTCCTTGGTCAAACCCCACTTTGGTACTCAAACCGAATAGAAATGAATGAAATGTGAAGGAAATGATAAATGAATAACATGCAAGTATTAAAAACTTACCAAATCCTTGAATATGCAAAGTTGAAGTGATGTCAATGGCTACTCCAAAGTGCTTGAATTGATGATGCAAAATGCTTGAGTGCTTGAAGATTGTTTGAATGACTTGAGATCTTGAATGCTTGAATGAGGAGATGTAAAATGAGGTTAAAATAACATATTTATAAAAATCTTGTGCCTTATTATCCATTCATACCTCATCATAGGCTGACATGAAGTCAATTTGAGCAAAATCTAGAAAGAAATTTTGAAATATTTTGAATTTGGGGCCAAGGGGGATGGCGAATGAGTCCCACCTAGGATCCAAAACCAAGTGTTGGGAATAATGTTGTGTTTAATGTTGTTTGTTGGGATAGGACCCAAAAATACACTTACTATAAGCATATGAGGGCATAAAGAGACAAAATAAAGCATGGGAAGGGTGTAAATAGTGAAAATATGCCTAGAAAAGCATGAAATCTTGTTACAAGACTTTACAACAATTCAAAATAGGACTTGTTAATGAATGAAAAGGTGTTTTTTAGGTGAATTTCATTAAATAGAATCTAGAAGAATGTAGAAATGTCTTACAACACTTCACAACACCTTCAAAAGAAGTTGTTCTTTGAATTTTAGCACCAAAATAAGCATGTTCAAGCCAAGATACATCATAAAATCAAAGCAACATAGTTTCAACACTATGAAACAAGACCTAAAAGACCATGAAAATGGCAAGGGTCCATTTTTCAATGGCACAACATTAATGGTCACATATGGCTTACTACCATGCCGCATGCTTTGTCACATCCTTCTGTGGTATATCAGTTCATACCACACTACCACATTCCTTTATGATCTTCCTCGTGAGATGATAGGTTACCCCGTTATACCACACCCTTCATTTTTTCTTCTCATGGTATGACAGTTTATGATGTATTTAAATTCTCTCATACCGCCCAATCATGTCCTCATCATAATACTTCCATAGTATGGTAGTAAATATCTTCATGTTGTCTGTTACACACTGCCAGCTCGCCAAGGGTTCAGATTACTGTTGAGGGATCATGGTAATAAACTATTAAGGGATTTGGAATTTTTTTAGCTAGACATGTTTTTTCTTAAGTATATATGATAAATTTTTGGCTTTGTATAGTTCTTTCAATTTTAGTTAGACCTAAAAAATTTATATGTTTATTTACAGTAGGGAGGCTTAGTTAAAAATTAAAAATGAATATAAGGGTCAAGGCTCGGGTCATGGAGCTCAAGATTAATTGTGATGATGGAACTAGGAAATTTTTTAAGGTTCTAACACAACTCATGATGAACTAGACTATGTTTTTCCTTCATCCTACTTTTCTTATGTTTTTATGAGTTCTTCTCTTGTGAATATATCCCTAAGGAAAATTTGTCTGATACTTGTAATTGTAAACATCTTCTTGGTTTTTGACAGCAAATTCTTTTTAATCTATAAACTAAATTCTATTTTAAGTTTCCATTTGTAGTTATTAGTGGATTGGAAAGTCAACAATTATCAACTTATGAACTCAATAATTTTTTACTGATTAAAGTTGTTTATTTATACATTATTTAATTATTTGGACTTCAGTAAATGAAAGCAAGGACTGAAAGGCACAAATTAGATGATAGTGATCATAATGCTGAAATTCCACTAACAAAATATGAGTGTGTGCGTAGTGAAAAAGTGGCCAAGAATAATGAATATTTATGGAGTCTTGGTTTGACAAGGAATGTTATAAATCCACTAAGTAGTATATTATTTTTTAATAGTGTTTAATAAAATTTTATAGGCAAGAGCTTTATGTATACACAACATAATATGATATTTTTTGTGTTATAGGAAACAAAAAGAGTGCAAAGGAAATGTTGAGAAAAAAAATGATAGAAAAGATACAATGCTTCCATCTCGTAGAAGCCAACACTTTTGTGATTCAACAAATGCAATTGGTGAAAATAATAGTTGTGATGATGTGCAACCTAGAATAGCACATGGTGATGTGCATCCTAATATATCACATGGTGATGTGTAGCCTAATATAGCACATGGTGATGTGCAACCTGATATAGCATATGGTGATGTGCAACCTGATATAGCACATGGTTATGTGCAACGTTGTGATGATCTCTTATAACTAATTATAAGAGAGATTATTGAAAAACATCAGGGAAAAGGAACAATAGGTCTAGAGATGTTGTTCTCAACATTATTAAAGTATGCATTTAGTGATGTGAAATTTGTGGAGACCAGTACTGATCTACCTACTCATGCCACACCTATTAATGTGGACAAGGAGAATGAAGTTTCGGTTAATGAAATTAATGAAGAGAGACTACTTGCATCTGTTGTGCCTCAGAGTGTACTTGTTGCATCTAAATTTTTTGATGGAACTAGTGGATCAGCTAGAAATACTTGTAATGGTAATTTAATAGAAGATGTGGATTCTTTTGTCAAAAGATAAAGATTGAGTCAAGATTTGTGTATATCTACATAGAGGAATGCAAAAGAAAGAAAATTAGAAGGAAAGAAGCCATTCTTGCTTGAGGTATTGAGAGATGGTGAGCCCATTGGGCCAAATGCTACAAAGTGGTCCACCGAGTTGGGTGTAAGATGTAGGGCCCATTTAGATATTTGCAAATCAATTTTTATAGAGCAATATCCATGAGTTGTGGAAAATTTTATGCAAAAAATGGAGAATGCTTTTGATACTATTGGTGGAAAAATCTCTAGAAAATATTACAAGCAAAGGATGATAATTTTGATGAACAATTATAGATATAGTTGCGGAAAAATAATCATTGAGGGAAAAGAGAGGCTCAACTTTAGTCTATTTCCCACAGAGTGGGAAGCATTAAGAGAAAGTATGCATTTTGAAGAATATTTGGAAAATAGTAACAAAGGAAAGAGAAAAAGAGATAATGTGAGGCTAGATATACATTTGGCCAAGGTGGGTTGCATGCCAAAATGGACAATTTTGTAGTAAGTGTATGAATTTTTGGTTCAATTTACATTGTGTTATTTATTTCAATTTTTTATTGAACTGACTATATGTTGAAATTGACATTATATTTTAGGTGGAAAATAGTAATAAACAAGCAGGTGCATAAGATATTATCAATTATATGGCAGCACTAGATCCTAGTAAATCTAAGAGTTCGATGAAGTGGAAATCTAGTTTGTCAACAAATATTTCACAACCATCTATTAAATTCCTAGTAGGAGCATCTCTAGATCATGTCAACTCAAATGAAGGGTACCAATGTGTAATGAGTTGCATATTTGGTCTCACTAATCAAGTTTTGCAATTGGTCACCTCCATTAACCCTATAGTTTCTACATGAAATGAGCATAAGGGAGAGCATAGTGAAGTGTAATTAGCTAGTATACATAGATTACGGAAATAAGAGAGAACATATAACTTGTATATGGAAGCTTAGAGTTTAGTTGTAATAGATTGTTTTATAAAATCACATACAAAAACCAATTTTTTCCAAGACATAATACATTACATACAACTGTCAAAAAAAAATATAATGTGTGTTTTATATCTCAATCTAATATGCATTTTTTTTGTTTTTGCATACATTTATTGATAAACTCCAAGAAGGAGATAAAGTTGAGGTTTTGGATCCATTTGATGGTGCTACTATGGGTATTGGGTGGATTCACTCACTATCTATTATACATGGATTCAAATTGAAAGGAACAAGAGAATAAAATGTAAGTATTTTATAGGTCACAAGTAACATACCCCTTCCTTATCTAGAAAAAATAGATGGAGGTGTCTGTCTGAAAGAGAAAGAAGTGACCTTCAAACAGTGGCCACTAAAATATTTGAAAAAAATGATAGAGTGTTAGTTGTAAGTGTAGAAGAGAAAAAGAATGGTGAGCAACAGTAGAGTATGGAGACTAAAGTTGAAGACAGGGAATGTATTGAGCCTAAATAAGTTGAACCCAAACAAAAACTAGAGAATCTGATTCGGATGTGCATTCTATGAGTAGAATAGAGAATGTTCTATCTTACTGCACTTGTAATGTAAAACCCCTTGATTATGTTTCTCTCTTTTTGTTTTGGTTATGCTCATTCAAATTGGTGCATTATAGAAGAGGGGATATGTTTCTATGCAAGTAGTAGACACAAAGAACAGGGGTGTAGAAAAAGAAGTAAATACAAAGAAAATAAAGAGGTGCAGAGAAGAGGAAAGGTTGCAGAGAGTGCAACATACATGTATGTGCAGTTGCAAACAAGTTGCAACATAAAATTGTCATCAAAATTGTAATATCTTGCATAAACAAAAAAAAAAGGCATTGTAACTCAGTTTTCTTAGTCACAACATTGAAAAAAACACTTTGTAATAGTACAATTTTCAAAGCAAAGACACATTTCTATCTTGTATCTACTATAAGAACATGTTTTCTCAATAAAATTTTAGTTATTTTCCTTTTTAATAGCTATTTCATTATGTGCAAATGAATGATTTATTATGTTTTTATATGTTTAAACCTCAATTAAAGCATTGTCTCATTTCCAACACTTATAGGTAGAAATCAGTGAACAAAAACAATTAAATGAACTACCAATTGACTAAATATACTACCAATTGACAAAAATCAGTGAATAAATATGACTAAATATAATGATTACACAATTAATAAACAATGTATCAATATACCTACTAGTTGACAGAAATCAGTGAACAAAAATAATTAAATAAACTACCAAATTGTTCAAAATGATGATTAAAATTGATGACTAAATACATTAACAATGGATGGAAATCAGTGAATAAAAATGACTAAATGAGTGAATAGTTAACATAAATCAATGACTAAATTAATGACTAAATATACCAGGGAATAAAAATTGACTAAATAAGTACTAAATCAACAACCAAGTCGATCAATTAGATGACTAAATCGGTGAACAAATAGATCAGTCAGATGACTAAATTAATGACCAAATTGATCAACTAAATGACTAAAAATGGTTTAGTCATCAATTCGATCATCTTATAAATGACTAACAATAAACTACTACTGGTCACGCGATCATGTTCAGTCATTTATAAGTAGTTTTTAGTAGTTTTTTCAATCATTTATTATTGTTTTTGTACTAGTAAATTTTGGAGGGATCATAGGATGACTAAGGATCAAGGGAGGTGATCAAGCCCTAGGATCCAAGATCCCATGGAAAATTGACATAAGCACAAAGGAACATTCATATATGTATGAAATGCAACAAGACAACACACTAACATACAATGTGAACATGTGGGTGGTTGGGCAGGAAAATTCCCATAGGAAAGGTTGTGGGAAATCCATTGTTGGGTTCTAAAAGTGTAATATGGATGGCTCATGGTTATTTTGTTATCCTTGATAGGCTACAAAGTAATCATTTGTTTTTGTCATAGCTTGATATAGGGGAGGTTGGGTAGGTGACTTTCCGCATGTATTGTTGTGGAAATTCCGATGGAAAAGTGAGTTGATTATGAATTGGAATGACATTCAAATAGATGCAAATCTTGTATTTCTCATGATTTCCACAAACAACATTGTGGAAAGCTTCAATCTCAGTAATCAGTTTTGGGAGCACAACCAGTTTCTTCAGGCGTACTCCAACTCATTTATATGAATGAGGCATTTCCGCATGCATTTCAAATTCATGATGGCAAGAAAGCCAGGGGTGATAGGCATGCCAAGGTAGATCAGGATGGTGGAAAGTATCACCACATCACCACTTGGTGGTGTTGATCATGTTGGGATTACATCATCTCTTGGTGATCATGCGAAAAAACAATCTTATCATAGTAATGTAACTTTTCACTCTCTATGCATGAAACTCTATGAAATATTTGTTTGGGAGATTGGATGGTATTTTCACAAGAGTGTTGTTATCATACTTTGGCTATCACAAGTGCGAGATTGAAGAATATCATCATTAACAGGCTAGAATTTTGGACAGGAATGCACAAACATGTGTAGAATGCTTAAAAAAGGAACTAAATCTACCCTTTTATAAGGAAAAAAACATAAAAAAGGACACAACTAAGTATCCTTAAGATGTGACTCTGTATTTGTGGTGAGTATGGTTAGGCGTTCTCACTTTATTGTGTGTATTTCTTTAGAGATGTTGATCTGAGTATAGGTGTGGATATGCCAATGCAGTTGGAGAGCATGGTCAGGAAAATGGCCTTTAAGGGGGTGGTTACGAACCAAAGATTGAAGCACATCATTCTCCTCAACAATAATGCCCTAGCCCTAGTTTCAGTGAATATTATCCTAGGAAAATATTTTGTTGGTGATGGAAAATCATACTAGGTTGATACCAACATAGCCTCAAGGTTCCTTGTTGTTTTCTTGGATATTTGTACACCAAAATCTAAGGCTGGGGTAATTGTGAGGAAGTTTTTCAAGGCGGATCTATTCGTTGGGATAAAGGAAATTCTATATGTTGCAACCTTGGGGGTTGGAGCTCCTTGACCATGGGACATGCATATACTCTAGGATCCTAGGGAGGTAATCAAGTACTATACCTTTCTACTCGATCTCAAGGTAATGGTCCTCATCGAGCATAGGAAATCCACAATAGTTGGAGTCAATTACTTGAAAAAGTTGTTGCAACTCATTCTAGTGTGGAGCTTCAACTAGGTTCTTGAGTTTTAGGCATTTGTGCTTGGTTTTGGTATGATGCTTTACATGTATAGTCTATTCTGAATTTGGTACTGATTTGGAACTATAGTGGGTTTGGTTTGGATAGTATAGGTAGATGTCCAATGTTGTGTAGTGGCATCAGTTAGTCTATGGTTTTCTATCTCCTCTTGTAATACAATACACAGTTTCCACAGTTAGTCGATCATATGGGTAATGTAAAATTTTTGGTCACATTAGCCCTGTGAGGGTATTTTGGTTGCAGTTGGGTGGTGATGGGTATATCAATGTTTTGGTGTTTGGGCCTCTCAGGAATGTAGTCCTAAACTGTGAATCAAATGCCAAATGGGCAATATTGTAAACCTTTTTTGTTAAACTAATATAAAAATCTCTCTTACGCATCAAAAAAAGCATACAATGTCAACATGAAATGGAAAAGGAGGGCATGTACCAACAAGTTGTGTTATGCTAGGACCCACACCAAAGGTGTTCATGACTCACACCATAAAAAAGTCTGATATTTTATAGGTGAATCACAAAGAGGAAGTCACACGGGCTAGTGAAGTCTGATATTCACTAGGTGAGCCCCCAAGACAAGGTAAAAAAATGAGAAACATGCTAGGTCTAGTGAGGACCGCTTTTCACTGGGTGTGTACCCATGACAACCATACCAAGAGTTATACTCCATGATAACTCTGATAAGGTGCTACAAAATGGTTAAAATTTTGTTCCAATGCAACACTAATGTCAATTCATGTGAACAAAGTGAATTAGAGAAATGCCAATACCAACACACCACTAAGTCCAACTCCATGAATAAAGTGAAGCAAAATAATACCAATGCATACCCCCACATTACAGAAATTGTAAAACACCATGTTGTGAGCAATTACTTTAAAGTAGAAAATTTCATGCAACAAAATATCACAAGAGCTTATTTAGAAATCCCTATGCCAATGATATATTTCCAAATAAAGCAACATCATGATAAGGGTTTCCCCAAAATGCAATGTGATAAACAATATAAGAGATGTGCACATAAGGGATCTATAGATATGGGGTCAGTATATCTCTTTGCTACAATGATATAATAGAGCTTAGAACTTACATTGTTCCCCAAATACTCATGGAACAAGACACAAAAAGGAGGAATGACACATAGAGAGAATAAAAACTAAATTTTGGGTCAACATGGAAGACCTAAATTTCTCAACACCTTGCATTGTACCCAAAAGGAAAACATAAGACAAAAATAAAAAATAAAGTTTACAACATATAGAAGAATGAATATACAATTATAAGAATATCACAATAGGTTCCTTTCCCTTGTATCCTTGCACAAATGGAGCAACAAGGGTCATCCAAAGAAAACTCACAAACACTAAGGCACACCAAGTAGCACAACATAGGAAATCACATCATATGCAAGAAAACAAAAAGAACATATGAATAAAACATAAAGGATTACCACACATGCGAGTGGACCTAAAGAAAGTCATCTATAGCCTAATCTTGCTCATCATATAGGGAATTCGGAAAACTAGCTATAGGGACTGCAACAAGTGTCATACTAGGAGAACCTTGAGGTTCAACACTTGGTGGGTCACTCTCATTAGGAGGATCATCATTGTTTCCCCATGTAAATTATTTTTCTTTGAAAATAACACATTAATCTTATTATACACCTCTTCATCAATTTTAGCAATTTTATCTTCATCATCTACATTAATGACAATGGGAAGTATTATGACAATAGGAATTGAATTTTCTTGTTTCACTTCTTCTTTTGGTGAAAGTTGTAATTCTTCTTGAGTTTTTTTCATAGGTGTTGGATTATCATGCATTGTTTTATTCTTTTATTCCAATTGATGAGAAATAGCATGATGTCTACGCCTATTCTCTTTAGCATTTTTATTTCATATTGCATGATTATCAATTTTTGATGAGGTAGGAGTTGGTTTCTCGAACATTGGTCTCTTTTCTTCCCTTAAAGGATGAACTAAAAGAACTATCAGGGGTTGGGAAACCACCATTTCTTTAGGTTTATACACTTGTTTTATCTTTGGAGGCACAAAAATAATCATTCTATTGTCTCTTGGTATTTTATATGATATGGGTGTCCAGAGGAACCATGACATATTTACCTTGGTTACTTGGAAGGGTCTTGGATTGGGGCATAGGTTCATCCATAATAGGCAAGGGAAGAGGAACAACCATGGATTTATCATTCTCAGGAATATTGCTATAAGATAACTCTATTATGTGGTTTTCCTTAAAATTTTGCTATGACTTTAAAGAATAAATATTCACAAGGCTTTATAGGTTCCATAGGTTGAGGCCAAAATAAATCCAATAAAAAGTTCACATGAGAAGGAAAAGGATTGAACCCACTATGATGCATTGTAAATATCTCCTTTTCAAAGGGGAACTTTATGCACCTATGAATAAAGAATGGGATGACATTCATGGAGTGTAGCCATGGGTAGCCTAGCTTCACATGGAATTGGTCCAACATCAGGATGATATAGAATGATACATCTAGTTCTTTTGGTCCAACTTTAAGAGGAAGAGTGATCGAACCTATTGTAGGGTGAACAAAACCATCACATTTTTTCAACCATGCTTTCAATTTTTCATAAGAATCTTGATAAAGCTCTTGCACAAACAAGAACTCCTCAGTGATCACATTCTCTACACACATGGGATCAATGAGTATTCCTTGTACAAGTTTATCATTGATGTTTTCGCCAATGTAGACAGGACCATCGAGTGCATGTCTAGATTTGTCATTATTAGTGAAAGTGATGTCAGGTAACACAATGGTTTGGCCCTTACGAGGTTGAACATATATTAAATCAACCATGATATGTACTTCTCATCATTATTATCATTCATATAATTACTCGACATCAGTCTTATAAATATTAATCTCGTCATTCTTAACATCAAAAGCTTACACAAAGTTGGATGAATGGTTTTGCATTAGATTAATAAAAATATATAATTTTTTGTTAGTTAGGGAAACATACTTATTCGCTTGATCATTAGCACCACCCAAATAGATGTGATTATAATCAATGAGGTCTTGAACTTGATGTTTAAGATGCATGCATCATTTGGTATCATGTCTAGTTGTGTGATGATATTGACAAAAGGCATTTGGATTGTAGCTTGGAGGTAAAGCTTTGGTTGTGTGCACAAGTCTAATAGATGAAAATAAGATTAAGTTCTTACTAAAAAGTTGCAACATGATTGAATGGAGAGTGTCAGGTAGCTGAGTAAATTCTCTATGTTTTGGTCTAAATTGGTACAAGGTTGAGTTTATAGTAGCAACTTGAGGTTCAATGTGTTGGTTGTTTGAGATGTATGAATCTTGATAAATTTTTTATTTTTCTTCTTGAATGGTTCATAGTTGTTTCAGGTACGGATTTGGATTTATCAATAGGAGTCAATGAAGATATCTCTTCATACTGACCAACCAAATTCTAATAATCATGAAGGGACATACACAAATGTATTAAGGATGGACACTTCATTAATAAGATTCTATCCCTTATGTCAGGTTGCAAGTTTTCAATGAGCACTCTTTGGACATCTACATCAAGAATAGTAAGATTTATTTGTGAATAAAGAGACTAATAGTGACCTATGAAGTCTATGAAATTTTCATTTTTCTTTTGTTTGCATCACATTAAATTGGTTAGGTTAATCTTAGGATCAATTTTTACTTAGAAATGATTGAGGAATGCATCAACAAGCTCATTAAATGAGTGGATTGAATTTCTTAGGAATGATAAAAACCATTCCAAAACCATGTATTTCAATGACCTAGGAAAGAGTTTAGCTAGGATTTTATCATCAAAGATGAAGTCTATTACCTAAATTCTGCTTTTTAGCCCATTTAGATTAGGCTGGTACAACACTAATACTTTCTACCTTGAAGAGAAGAAAGGTACATAATTTTTTTGCTAAAGACCTCATGTGTTCATTCAAACAATACTCTAGAAATAATTTTTAGTTTATTGCATGCAATTATTTTAGAGAAAGGTGGAATTGTTTTCAAAATTTTCATAAAATAGCTGTTATATTCATTGCAAAAGAATATGTTCATAGGTTTCCCACACGGGTCGTGGGAATAATTGATATGATACAATAAGAAAAGGAGATTGAATAACTAAAAGAAATGACATATAAGATTGGAGGCATCTTTCATTTCCTAAATGACGAACCCCACATTGATTAGCTTCATCTTCAGTTCCTCCTCAAAGTCTTGTTGTTGTCTGCATGAAGTACTTGAAAGGGTCAAAAGGAAGTGTGTTAGAGCTCAAGATTTCAACTCTCTTACATACCAAATAGATAGGAATTCAATCTATTTATTATTAAGCATCATATCATAAATTCGGAGATAAAAGCATCACAAAAAAAGATACATCAACATCATGATGATTCAAGAAAGAAAATAATCATCCAATCATCATAAGAAGCTCTATGCATCTTATTTTTTCTAAAATTTTGTTGAATGTGCAGGTATAGGTTAAGAACCATTGCATGATAGCTACATGATAACTTATGAGAATTACACTATGTGGAGGAAATGTGGCTCCCACAAGAGTTAAGCCCAAAATGCTTGAAGGAACAATAGTAGCAGTGAATGTAATGAAAGAAGTCTTCTCCATATATTTCAAGAAAGAGTTCATTATGAGACAATCATGAAATCACCAAGTCAAAAGGGTGAAGCAAGTGTTAAGGGAACAACATCTAAAGAATGATAATCATGTCCTTAAGGAAATCATCACCGTATGCATAAAGGATAGTGCCTATAAGTGTAGCAGATCTTCCTATGTTTTGTTCATTCATAACTTACATTGTTGGAGGTTGTTCATAGGTGATAGTCATGTCACAGTGTCATGGCATGCCTAGGGGATCTTTAATGAAATAAAGACTAGAAATAGTTGTTTTTAATCAACATAATAGATCAAGAAGAGGTCATAGTAAGAGAATAACCTTGACAGTGCAACAAGATATGTAATATGGAAGTCTTAAAAATGGAATAGTAGAGGGTCACTGTTATATTTCAAAGGATCTCATAGAAAGACTCTCTATGATAGTGACAATGTATGGTAGTCATTTCATATCAAAGGATCAAATACCATGAGAAACATGGACAATCACAGTCAAAATGAAGGTATTGGTAGTTTGTATCTTACAGAGTTGAGAGGTACTAATTGTTATTTTGTAATGCAAGTAGTCAAGGGTTGAGAGGAAAACCATGCAAATGGAAATGAAATTAAAGACAAAGGTTGATAGTGCTCAACAATTTATGATAGTGTGATAGTCCTTTTAATGTAGTTTCATGAGGATAGAAAACATTATCATTAAATTTCAAAAGACATTCAAAGAGTAGCCTCTTAGGGACTACCATGATTGTAGAGTATATACACAATAGGTCATGCAACTTTAATACAAGATGAAATGGTGGTTGAATTTTAGGATCTAAACTATGTTTTAATTTTCAAGCAATATATGGAATGAAAACTCAAGATGAAGAAAGAAATCAGATGAAGAAGTCACAATAGAAATTCAAGGGTAGTGTTCTCATCATTAAAGGATAGTCATGACTATAACAGTCATATATTGAAAACCACACACTGGATTATTTTTATTTTTTGAAAGAAATTAGGAAACAATTAGATAAAAAAACCCATTAAATTTCTTAGAAACCCAGTTTGTGGTTTGAGAGAAAACTTCAATAGTCTAGGATAGTGAGATGATTGATAAGAGGTCATATGGGAAACTAGAAGTCAAGAAGCTCATAACCTTAAGGATAATGTTTGGGGCAGTCATGTAGCACACACAAAAATACTATGAAAAGGCATTGGAATGGGAAATTCATGGATTTATGGCTGTA
Source organism: Sequoia sempervirens (assembly GCA_007258455.2). NCBI lineage: Eukaryota > Viridiplantae > Streptophyta > Pinopsida > Cupressales > Cupressaceae > Sequoia > Sequoia sempervirens. The sequence continues at coordinate 272,277,541 of VDFB02058242.1, read as the reverse complement.
AAAGCACCTAGAGGATAGCCATAAACTAAAATAGTCCACACCAAATGATTACACAAAGGGAATGTCAAAGAAAAGGCCATAAGGACAGTCATATAAAAATGAGTTTTCCATATTCAAAAAATGGTTGTGAAATCCCATAGTAATTTTTCCAACCCTAAAAACAGAGGATTTTCATTATTTTTTCTAGAATAATAAGAAAAATCAAAAGAGGAATCACATATGCTGAAAATATGAAATTTCAAAGGAATAACACATAATAACACATTTTCATCATTTTTAGTCACTTCAAGAGCATAGATAGTATTTTCTTTCAGAGAAATGATGAAATCTCTATGTTTCCAGCAAGAAACAACTTACCAGCACATTGTCTTAGTTGAACTTGTGCAAGAAAATACCTTGTACAGAAGAATCTTCCAAATCTTGAAACCCTAGTGATACAACATGGTGTTACAAGAAGAGCAAATGAAATAATACAAATTGAGCCCGTGAATTCTTTTAGGGCTTATTCTTTTGGTTTCTCAAGAAAACCCTAAACTTTAGCTGCCAAGTGATTTTTATCACTTTATTTCATAAGATTTCATCTTATTAATATTTAGATCTATGGTTGAAGCTTTTGTCATTTGGGAGTTGACAAATGTATTAAATATTCCCCTTATATATATATTAAGCAAAAGGCATGAAAGCCTATAGATATATTATAAAAAGTAGATTTTTACATATAGATCTAAGAGCATAAAATAAGAAGTTGGAAATGTAAAATGTAATATTCCCCTTATATTTTGCATGAGTTTAAAAAAAATAGAAAATGTAAACATTATTAAAGTAATTTATAATTCACTACTTTAATAATGTTTACACTTTTTTCATTTTGTTTTAAACTCATGCAAAATATAAGGGGAATATTTAATACATAACCCAAATAAGCCCCAAGAAGCTTATTTTCTTTGAAACTAGTAGTATACCCTTCCCAACTAGCTCTAAGAGAGTGAAAAGGAGGATATTGCAAGCATAAAGAGTATATTTGTTGAATTCAAAAAGTAGGTAGAAGAGATCAACAGAGAACAAGAGTACAACATGCAACAGGAAGAGCTTGCCTACCAATCCTATCTCTAATAGTAGGAACAACAATCTTATGAATCCTTTTGTTATCAACAAGAGATGGAAGAAAATAAAAAGCATGAAGAAGAAGAGGAGGAAAAAATGAGTCAACTTTTGGCCCAAGTTTGTACTTTCTTACAAGCTGAAGCTACCCAAAGCCAATCCATTAATCCTTAGTTTCAATCATAGCAAGATCCTAAACCAAGTCATCAAAGTACTGAACAGCCATGGCAGCCTTCTTGGACCAAGCATCCTAATTTTAAAATTCCAAACCTTAGTAAAGTTATTCCTTGTATAGCAATCAAGCTCAGAAAAAGGAAAAGGATGTAGAACCTAAATCAATCAAGATTCCAAGTTGGTATAATGGGAAAATAGAAGATTTAGTCAAGGAAAAAAGGGAGTCATATGCTATCTACAAACCTCCATATGAGCATAATTCATGTGAGGGGGATGTTGGGTTAGGTTTTCCACTAGATCCATTGCATTTTGATTCATTGGAGAAAGCACCACATAAGGAGGAAGAATTGGTTTCTTTGTTTGATCAACTACCTAGTTTTGTTGGGAAAGATGAAGAGAGCATATAGGTATCCAACTTACTAGCTAATTTGGGATAGCTAGAAGATATTGCAAAACATGATGTATAACTGATTCATGAAAGAGAAGATGAGATTGAAGCCTCAATCTATATAAAAGAGTGAAAGGTCAACTCTATTTTGGAGGTTAATGAAAATACTTTGCATGAAGAAGTTTACCAGATTGAACAAATAGCCAGATCAAAACTTGTACCTCAAATGGGTGATCTTAAATGTAAGGTGAGTCCTCTTATGCAAGCAAGTAAATAAATTTTGAAGATGACTCTTTTTGGGATGAATTAGAGGTTTTTTGTTCAAATTTAAATGTCAAACCAGTATCTCAGAAGAAAAAAATTCATGAACAATCATGTAGCACCTATTTTTCTTCAAGATATCCAACATGCGTATGCATGTCCTGATACCATTTCTTTGTTCAAAGGAGCACTGATTTTTTATCAAAATTATTGGTTTGATGAGCACGATCAGTTGAAGGTAAATAATGCAAAACAAGATCAGGTTGAACATGTTTTTATGAAGGAAATAGAGGTTGAATCTCATGATCTAGCTGATTTTTTTGATGAATTTCTTGAACTTGTGGATGAAAATGAAGATATCACGTGCATACTAACATTAGTGCCTAGTTTTGAGCAATAGAGTGATGAAACTCATATGGATTCAGTACAAGATTATGAGTTATATGAGAACATTTTCTTAAGTATCATAGAAAACAATTGCTCTAAAATTTATGATAATTTGATGCCATGTGAACCAGTAGTATGTGGTCAGCCTATTCAAGTGAAATAAGTAGTCATTCCTTCATTACTTGATGATAGATCAACATCTCCTTCAGATTAGATTGAAATTGTGATAGAGGATGTAACAATAGATCTCAATCAAGAAACCAATAGTATGAGCCAAAAGTTCATCCTTGCAAGAGGATGTCCAATCAAGGATTTAGCTGGTAGAGAGCTAAATAAGGAGACACATGTTACTATTGTATCCAAAGAGAAGATTGCATCCTTAGAAAAATAGAACACAATCACCTATTCAGCCTATAACAGTAGTATCTATGATCAGGTTTAGGTGGTGAGTTAGTTTATTTTTGTTCTTCAGAGAGTTTTGCAATATTCTATAGGGTATGTTCTTATGGATCATATCTTATCAGTAATAAATCACCTTGCAGAGCATCCTTTCTTAATTAGAAAGGGAAGTTATTTCCCAATACTAGTTAATGGCCTTGTCTAAACACTACCACTACTAGTTAGTGTAGGTTAGGTTAAGTTTTATTTCTAGTTAATAAGTGTTGATTGCACATCTATTTTAGTTCAATTTTCATTTTTCCAAGAAGTGTTGTTGCACAACTAGTTGGCCTTATTCATAGCCATCGTAGTTTTCTTTCAATTTCATTTTGGTACTATTCATTTTTAAATAGCTGAGTTAGAAAGATTTTTCTAAATTCCAAAGGACAAGATTTGACTCCTATTCCCAATGGATAAGTTTATGCTATTTGTCTAACATGCTTAATAGACAAGAATTTAGAAAAATTTTCCAAAATGTTACGTAAATTTTTCTTTTTAGCCCATTCAGGTTAGGCTGGTACAACACTAATACTTTCTACCTTGAAGAGAAGAAATGTACATAATTTTTTTGCTAAAGACCTCATGTGTTCATTCAAACAATACTATAGAAATAATTTTTAGTTTATTGCATGTAATTGTTTTATAGAAAGGTGAAATTGTTTTCAAACTTTGCATAAAATAGTTGTTATATTCATTGCAAGAGAATATGTTCATAGGTTTTCCATACAAGCCATGGGAATAACTGATATGATACAATAAGAAAAGGAAGTTGAATAACTTAAAGAAATGGCATATATGAGAGGAGGGATTCATCATTGCTTGAATGATGAACCCCATAGTTGATCAACTTCATCTTCGGTCCCTCCTCAAAGTTCTATTGTTGTCTGTGTGAAGTATGTGAAAGGGTCAAAAGGAAGTGTGTTAGAGCTCAATATTCCAACACTCTTACATACCAAATAGACAAGCATTCAATCTATTTCTTATTAAGCATCATATCTGAAATTAAGAGATCAAAGCATCACAAGAATAGATACATCAACATCATGATTATTCAAGAAAGAAAATAATCATGTAGTCATCATAAGAAGCTTTGGGCTTCTTAGTTTATCTTTTTTTTTTCTAAATGTGCAGGTATAGGTTAAGAACCATTGCATGATAGTTACATGATAACTTCTGATAATTACATCATGTGGAGGAAATGTGGCTCGCATAAGGGTTGATCCCAACATGCTCAAAGGAACAATAGTAGTAGTATATGCAATGATAGAAGTCTTCTCCATATATTTCAAGATACAACTCATTGTGAGACAATCATGAAATCACCAAGTCAAAAGGGTGAAGCAATTGTTAAGGGAGCAACATCTAAAGAATGATAACCATGTCCTTAAGGAAATCATCACCATATGAATAAATGATAGTGCCTATAAGTGTAGTAGATCTTCCTCTGTTTTGTTCATTCATAAATTACATTGTTGGAGGTTGTTCATGGGTGACATTCATATCATAGTGTCATGACATGCCTAGGAGATCTTTAATGAAATGAAGACTATAAATAGTTGCTTCTAATCAACATAATAGATCAAGAAGAGATCACAATAAGAGGATAACCTTGACAGTAATAAAATGACCTTGACAGTGCAACAAGATATGCAATATGGAAGTCTTAAAAAATTACATAGTAGAGGTTCACTGTTATAATTCAAAGGATCTCATAGAATGACTCTCTATGGCAGTGACAATGTATGGCATTCATGTAGTATCAAAGGATCAAATATTATGAGAAACATGAACAATCATAGTCAAAATGAAGGTATTAGCAGTTTGCATCTTATAGAGTTGAGAGGTACTAATTGTTATTTTGTAATGCAAGTAGTCAAGGGGGAGAGGAAAACCATGCAAATGGAAATGAAATTAAAGAAAAAGTTTGATAGTGCTCAACAATTTGTGATAGTGTGACAGTGCTTTCAATGTAGTCTCATGAGGACAATAGAAACCACTATCATTAAATTTCAAAAGACATTCAAGGAGAAGCCTCCCAGGGACTACCATGACTATTGGGTATATACACAACAGGTCATGTAGCTTTAATACAAGATGACATGGTGGTTGAAGTTTAGGATCTAAACTATGTTTTAATTTTCAAGCAATAGATGGAATGAAAACTCAAGATGAACAAAGAAATTAGTTGAAGAAGTCACAACATAAATGTAAGGGCAGTGTTTTCATCATTAAAGGACAGTCATGATAGTAATAATCATATATCAAAAACCATGAACTGGGTTTTTGTGATTGTTTGATAGAAATTAGGAAATAGTTAGATAAAAAAAACCCATTAAATTTCTCAAAAACCTAGTTTGTGGTTTGAGAGAAAACTTCACCAGTTCAGGACAGTGAGATGGTTGATAAGAGGTCATATGGGAAGCTAAAAGTAAAGAAGCTCATAACCTTAAGGATAATGTTTGGGGCATTCATGTAGCACACCAAGAAAGACTATGCAAAGGCGTTGGAAGGGGACATTCATGGATTTATGATTGTAAAAGCACATAGAGGATTTCCATAAAGTAAAATAGTCCACACCAAATGATTACACAAAAGGAATGTCAAAGAAAATTCCATAAGGATAGTCATATAAAAACGAGCTTTCCATATTCAAAAAATGGTTGTGAAAGTCTATAGTAATGCTTCCAAGAAACCATAAGAATATAGGATTTTCATTGTTTTTCCAAAATAACAAGAAAAATTAGAAGTGGAGTCACATATGCTAAAAATATGGCATTTCAAGGGAATGACATAGAATAACACATTTTAATAATTTGTCTGTCACTTCAAGAACATAAACAATATTTTCTTTTAGAGAAATGAAGATGTCTCTGTGTTTCTAGCAGGAAACAACTTACCAGCATGTTGTCTCAGTTGAACTTGTGCAAGAAAATATATGTGCAGAAGAATCTTCCAAACCTTCAAACCCTGGTGGCATAGCATGGTGTTACAAGAAGAGCAAATGAAATAATACAAACTGAGTCCGTGAATTCTTTTAGGGCTTATTCTTTTGGTTTCTAAAGGAAACCCTAAAATTTAGCTTCCAAATGATTTTTATCACTTTATTTCATAAAATTACATCTTATTAATATTTAGAGCCTTGGATGAAGCTTTTGTCATTTGGGAGTTGATAAATGTTTTAAATATTCCCCTTATATTTTGCATGATTTTTAAAAAAATAAAAAAATGTAAACATTATTAAAGTAATGAATTATAATTCACTTTAATAAATTTCATAAAAATGCGAAAAAGGTGAGCAATTTATAACATATTAAAGTTGATCTCAATTGATTACTTTAATATTTGTTTAAAAAGTTTATCCTTGTCCCAAAAACCATGCAAAAATAGAAAGGAGGTGGAACTCAAGCTTTATGCATGCATTTGGATATATTCAAAGTGATTTTCCTTTGACTTTCAGTCAAGCTAAACTAATTTTGAAGTCCTCTTTGGTTAGACTAGTCGAGAGAGGGATTTTTGAGCTATTTTAACTCAATTTGAAGTAGTTGTTGGCCCCCTTTTTGGGGATTTTCTTCTTTTCTCGTAAATCACTTTAGAGGAGATATTTTTGGAGTGCAGCTAGATTGCAATATTTCTCATGCAATTTGGAGACTCATTTTGTATATAGAGGAAAATACTTAGTCTTTTTTCCTCAGTTCTTTTCTTTTCACCTCTCATGTGCATTGTAGAGAGGACACTTTTGTAACTCAACATTCATTTACACTTTTATATACAACAAAATTTTACAAGTTATTATACATTGTTACTTGTAGAGTTTTCCTTTCATTTTTCATTACAATCAAGTGTTTTCCTTCACATTTTTAGGTGTCTTGTCTCTTAGAAGTGATTCTAGATGAAAATTTAATGTGTTTGAATATCAAAACATTTAAATTTTTGTCTTATTCATGGTTGTATGTATGCAAAAGTAGTTAATAATCACAAGTCATAGGTTGTGCTAGTGATTTATCTCATCATCCAAGTTGTGAAAACCTGTTTTCCTTCAAGAAAGATAGTTTAACCAAAGCCTATTTATGAAATATTTATGTGATTAGATTTCCCAAACTGAGTTTTGTAAACAGATTCTTTTTAATAAGTAGTTGTGAATTAGGCTGTAGATTATTTACATTTCGGTGCATCACCTCCTAGATTAGCTTTTTCATTTCATCAGTTATTCTTCTTCCCTTTTCCCATAAAAATTCATTAGATTCTAGATCAAAAGGGGAACCAACCCATAATCTAGAGATTCACCTTCACTTTGAGCAACCTACAAGCTTGAAGGTGTTTCCATGTTACATAGGATTGTTGAGCCTCCAAGCTTAGCATCAAGGTGCAATCCTACATGTTAACAAAGCCTCTACATAAGGATGTATATACTGATATATGATTTATAGGGTCTTGATTACCATTATACTTGTCAAAGCATGGTATCTCTATGTTTTTTGTTATTTGTGCTTCCAATATTTTAAGTGATAATGGGCTCCTTTTGACATATTATGATGTTTGTCCATTTTGGTTTTGGTTCAAGGTTAAGATTTGTTGTTGAAGTAACGTTACATTTTACAAAAGTTGGTTGATGATGGAATCATTGGTTGACATGTTTTTGGAATGTGGTGAATATGGTGGAAGTTTTTATGCACTTAGTGGGGTACTATGTTGCAAATTTATGAGAGGGGATGAACCTTGGGGTGTCACATGTGAAGACCCAAAACCATTAGGATTTCTAGTGGAAAGACCTATTGTTGGAGTTATACCAATGCCTTGTATTGTTGAAGCCATATTTGGATTTTTGTATGTAGGGATAGAGGTTATAGTTTTAGGGAGGGAGAGTTTACTTCCTCCTTGAATTTAAATGTTTCTCAAAGCTTGAGTGCATCTAGCCATTATAGGTACATTATTATCAACTATATGGTCTAGGCTACACAAAAAATCTAATCCTTGATCATTATTAATCACTTTCCTCATGTTATTGATTATAGGGACTGTTGTTCTAGTAAAGTATTCAGTACTCACAAAGTCTTGAAGTTTTTCTAAGTCTTTGTCCAATTTTTTTAGTTTTTCTTCAGGAACATGGGAAACCATAGTTTCAACATCTATAAAAATGGATGATTGTAATGTTGTGATTGGTATGGTAACATTAGGGATATAGTCCAAAATTGGTTGAGTACTGACAACAATTTGCATAAAAAATTTAGAAGAATCAAGATCCATAATGGATGTAACAAGAATGCAAAATTCCATGTCTAGAACTAGGTCTCATTGAAGTATTGGAAATAGGACACCAGGTCATGAAGCTCATGCGAGTTTCAAAACACTAAGTGTACCCAAGATGAACACTAAACAAACAAACAAACATGGTAAAATAGCCAAGAACAAGATTCAAACAACAAAAGAAGATAAAGAATATCAAAATACAAGTTTGTGCAAAAATTAGTTCAGTCAATAGCAAGAGGACAGGGGCACCCAAGGGAATTTGTGTCCTAGTCTAGTTTTTTATAAATTCAAAAGTTGATTGTGTATGACTTTATTTGAGGATTCTAGGTCTAGTTGCAAATAATTTGAACAGTAAATATTCTTCCCAAATTTTCTTACTTTGTGAAAATGCAAGCATGTAATAGTAAGTGAGCAAGAAATGTCAACTTTAAATGTAATTTTCTAATGTAAAATGTACAAATTGACTAATTTTAAGATGCCTAAATCTAAGAATGATTATTTTGATAAAATTATGAAACAAAACAATGAAAAAAATTTCACTTTTTGAGCTAAATTAAAGATGCCTAAATGAATGCAGTTAGGAATGTCAAAATAAAGTTCTACAAGTAGATACAAAATGAAGATACAATGACACAAATGTGTGAAAAAGTTGAATAATGCAAGTGTATAAGGACAAAAGTTGCCTAGGGTGTTTTAGTCCTTGTCAGGGGTTCTGAAAATTCAAAATTTGAATGTTTAGTATGATGCCTAAAGTTTGTGCTTTTGTGTGCAAGAATGTCTACAAATGAGTATTTTTCTAGAATTTTCTCAAATTAAAACAATGTGATGCAAATACAAATGTGTGACAATAAAAAAAAAAAATATGAATGCAATTTTCAATATAGATGTGATCTAAGTGACCGACAATAATCCTAATGCAACCTATGATGAAAAATGATATGCACAAATTTTGAATTTTTTGTGTTTTTATGATGGAAAAATGAAACCCTCAATGAGAAACACAAAGCAATAAAATGTGAAACTTGGATCTAGGGTGCAATTTCAGAAGGTATAAATGTTAACATGCCAGGTTCACTAAAACGGTGAAAAAATGGAAAAACGGTGGTCTTAAGTTTAATGTCCAATTTAAGAATGTATATAATGTTAACATGGAAAAATGATGGCCTTAAGTTTATTGTCCAAAACCTAGGGTAAATTCCACCTTTTTTCTAGGAATTCATTAGGATTCAAATCAACAAGGAAATAGATTGAATTTCAACAATAAATGTGAATCAATCAGACTTGGATTTGATCCTTTTGAGTCTTCGAAATTGATTGGAATTTATTTTCTATGATTGACCTAATTGAACTATATGACCTAATATGAAAATACAAGATACTGATAATGTATAGAAAAGAATAGTAACTTGCAGGCCAATTTGGAAAGTATAGAGGACTATGTACCTATCAATGAAAGTTGAGCTTGATAATTGTAGCAAGAAAGGGTCACCCTAGGGTGAATGGAACCTTGTATGACACTCTTGCTTTGTTTTTGGGGTCCTCTAATGATAGATCTAAGATATTTTTTTTCGATGGTAGAATTTTCAAAACACTACTAGATAAATCTATAGGTGATTTTTTTCATGAGTTGACAAGTTGTAAGCATCAAATGCAACAATGGAAAATTTGTCTTCAATTGCAATTTGAATTTTGAATGTTAAAATGGCCACACTGACATGTCAAAATTGTCCCTTAATAGAATACAGGGACTCATTCACCCTAGGGTGAATTGATCTTGGCTCAATTCTTTAGGAAATTTTGTATTGGGGATAAAATATTAATTCAATGCATTTGTTCAATGCTTGAAATTTCGCAGAAAGTGGTAAAAATGAGCTATAGAATGCATAATTTAAGAAATTAGGGACCCAATTAGGCTCAATAATTTAGGGGGAGAAACAGTGTGTGAATTTTTCACGGGTGATAACTTATGACAATATGTAGGTGGAGTGTAGAAAATTGTATACCTTTACAATTTCACACTATGTTTGGGTCCCTTAATTAATTGGACTTAATTAAGCTTCTAATTTTCCAAATTATGCATTCCAAAGCCTTATTATTCCCATTTTTCAAAAGAGAAACATATATTAAATGATAACAAATATTAATTAAAACACCTTGAAATTTATGTGTTTTGGATTTAGGTCCTAGGACCCATTCACCCAAGGGAGAGTGGGTCCCCTTTAAGTACCAAGACCTAGTTTTTAATACGTTTTTGTTGACATTTTAGTGATCCAAATTCAAGTTTCAAATATTAGCTTGTGGAATCTATTGGTGTAAATAATGTCTTGTACTAGTTCATTCGTTACTAGGGGACTTATTTACACATTAAGTTTAGTTAGGTCCTAGGAAATATTCTTTCTAGAAGGTGTTAGTTGTCATTAGTTGTTATCTTATCATTTGAATTGTAACACATGTGAACCTAGGTAAGTTGATTAGTTGTCTCATGTCATATGATTAAGACACTTGTCATAATCCTATGACATCTTGTATCTCACCTTGGCTATATAACCAAGGGGTTTCTACTACATTGTACATCACAATCATAATATCATTGAATCATATTGATAAGAATACAATTTATTCTTGTCACATTCTATTCTCTCTCTTTCTGCTTTCCATTTGGTGTCAAGATCTTGGCAACCATAGCCAATTCTAACATTGTATCAGAGGGGTTAGTTGCCATTGAAAAGTCTTTATCTAAAGAGAGATAGTAAATCAAAGCTCGTTGATGCAAATCTAAGCTCACCATTACATCCAAAAGGTTCGAGAAAGTTGATTTTTCTTTTTGTTTTGTCCAAATCAGACATATGAGGCCAAATCTATGAGGGTTTGAAGCTGAAGGGTGGTTGCCAAATCCAAAAGGTAGCTGCAATTTTGGAGCATTTTGGGTCAAATTTGACCTTGTCGTCACATCCAGAAGGGCCAAAAACCCTAAGATCGACTATTAATCCATCCAAATCAGAGCACTTGTTTGGTGAGGAAATATTTTTTTTCCCAGAGAACCATATATCCGCCTAGTTCGTCATTATTGTGTAGGCCATATGAATATTTTATTTAAAAATTCTAAAAATATTTATAGTTGTCAGAATTTTCTTATTTGCAAAATATTTCACAATATTATATTTGGGCTGAATAGTTTCAAAATGTTTTAATTTGAAAAATGAAAAAAGAAAAAAGGTTTTTCTGCAATAATAAATTGCAGGGTACAGAGTGTACTGCTCTGTAGATCCATAGGAACCAAGGCCACCAACTTCTGCCATGTGGCAATCTCTAATTAGTCGTGACCCACCATTATCTAGAACCTATGAAAGATTTTCATAATCAGTTGGTATATATTCAAATCCAGTGGGCCTTTTTTATAAATCAATATTCCGGTTCAATAAAGTAGCGGCAACATGAAATATAAACCAATAGTCTATACCCAACAATGAAAAGACTTCATGAATATTTTTAAAGAATATTCCATCAGGTCTAATCAAGGCTGACAACTAGTTAAATGTCAATCTTAAGCACATGGGTAGGGAATATTCCGCTCTTGGAGGTATATTTTCTTGATGGCAAGATAAACATGAATTTTAATCACTTGGAGTGTTGACATCATCATCACATCAACAATTACATCAGCAGGCTAATTTTTTTTGTCCCCCTCATTGTTGGGCTTTTTCAATTTGCAGTCTAAGTTCAAAGGCTCATAACTCGGTCATTTTGACTCCTTTTTTCAAGTAATTTTTTTTATTTGGGCTAATTTTTTGTACTCTTCATAGTGGTACAATCAAATTTTGGTTTTGGTTCATGGTTTTTCCATAAATTGTAGATTCTCATAGGTGTTGCTACTTTTTCCTCATTTTGGACACTTTAGGAGCTCATATCCTTCTCCTATGGTAACATTTTTGGGTGTAGTTTTTTTTTAAAGTGCATAATTTTTTGTGTACTTTTTAGTGGTATGATTAGATTGATCTCATTTTGTACCAAAAAATGTACTTAATTTTGTGGCCTATTTTGGCATCTGTAAGCACTAAGATCAAAGTCCACTTCACTATTTTTGGCAAGTGGCAATTGTAAATGCACTAAATATTAAGTGCTAAATCAGATATTGCTTGGGGGGGTTTCTTGATTGAGTGATTTGGGGAAGGTATCTTGGTGCATTGCTTTGATCTATTTGCTTGTGCTATCTCATTTTCATGCATCTTTCTAAGGTTCCTTTGCTTACATCATATAATTATTCAACATGGCATCAAAATGCATGGAGTATTATGATGATAGAAGGTCACACTCTGTATGTTGAAAATAAGGTACTTGAACCTATTGATGATGAGACAAAGTTTAAATGGATGATTAAACATACCAAAGCTCTTGCGTGTCTTCATAGACTAGTTTCTCAAAAAAAATTGTTTCAAATTGAATCATGTAAAAATTCTCATGAAGCTTGGGACAAATTGAAAACATTGTATGGTACTAAAGATGAAGTAAGATGCTATCAAATTGATAATGAACTGATGAGCCTTGATCCTAAGAACTTTGAAAACATCCAAGACTACATCACTAAGGATAATGATCTAAGAGAGTAATGTAAAACATGTGGAATTGATAAGAAAGACATGCAGTTGGTCTACAATACAATGAACAAACTTGGTCATGATTATGCTTCTTTTGTTTCTAGATTTCATACTCATATATTGACTATGGGGTCTACATCTAATACACCTTCATTTGTATCATTTTTTAGATTCTAATACATGAGCAACAAAAGCTTATCTCAATGGGTCTCATCAAGACTTCTAAATGTCAAGCATTGTTGGTTAATCGGGTGAAAGAATCAGAATCAAATAAGAAATAGAAGAAAGAAAAGAATAATCCACATTTAGATCAAGCAAAGAAAAAATCATCTAAGAAGGAGAGGCCTACTTGTGAATATTTCAAGAAGGATGGACATAAAGAACACTATTTTTATAAGAAATATATTGATGAGTTGAAAAATATTCTAAAAAAGAATCAGATTGATTTTCCTTCTAGAATGTTTGAATCACCTCCTCCTCCAAAAAATTCTAAAAATGAAAAATTACAAGCATCTACATGAGGAAATAAAGGTAAAGCTCTTTGTTCTCTTTCAAGTCTAGGATCAAGGAGATGACTTCTAGATTCAGGAGCATCTCATTATATGGCAACTTCCTAGTCTATACTCTCCTCATTTCAGCCTTGTACTATGTCTCCTATCTTGATGGGAAACAATACATACATGAGTATAATTGGGAAGGGATCTATTATTTTTGGGGGAAACACTTTCTAGGATGTCTTGTGTGTTCCTTATTTGATGAAAAATATAATTTCCATATATTAGATTACACATGGTGGAGATGGGAGGACTGTGGAGTTCACACCTGATTTAGTCATCATTCGAGACTTGGAAAGTCAAGAAATCATTGCTACTAGGGTGGTTGATCATTCATCTTGGTTGTATACCTTTGTAGATTTTTCTTTTGATGATGATATTGTTCCTTCAGTTGTTGATCATATGAACCATGATTCAAAGGAGACATTTGGATTCTTGAACTTGGGAGTTCTCACATCATATCTAGTTATTGATTCATGCATTTCATCCCCTCCATCCATTGTTGTACCTAAGGATTCTTGTGTTTCCATAGTTTTGGCTCCTTGTGATTCAGTGCAGTAGTAACACCTCATTGTCTTTCAGATTTGGCTACTTTGGATGACTTCTTCACAGGTATTTCAAACTTGTTTGTGGAGTCTCATCTTGCAAATTTGGAGGACACCATTGATGAAATTCATCTTCTATTTGTTGAAGATGCCCCTTCTTCAGTTTTTGTGAGGGAACACTTTGACCCTCTTGTTCATTGTCTACATGATCATTCTTTGTAGTTTGACATGACTATGGATACTTTTGGACAACATTAAGATGAGTATTCTTTTTTTTCAAGGGGGATAACCTTGTCTTTGGATCATGTTCTACATTCATCTCTATTAGATTTTGGATTGACATCTTTAGCAGTGTGGCCTAGAACGCATGTTTGGAGTGTGTCAGCTTTTGGAATCAACATGGAGAGCATGCTTCAAAGACATCATCAAACATCATTCATCATCCTAACATCCTGCATACATTCATGGTTTTTTTTCTTCCTAAGGGGAGTAATGTTATTTGGTGAGATTGGATCATCTTCAACATTCCATGTCGAGCTTCTACCATCATTGTAGGAGACTCGACATTGAGGGGGGCTACATTGTCTCTCTTCTACTTCTCTCTTATGGGGGGGTATTTTTCCTCACATGAGGTTTTTTCCTTCTCATTATTCATTGAGAGCATTTCATTTATCTTTTGGGGAGGAGTTTTGTCCCACTAGGTTTTCTCCTTTTCTCTGTTTGTGAGAGATTGCATTGCATTGTACATGGGTACCTAACATGGCCTAGTAATTGAGACCCATTCTTGCATATTTGTGTCATTTGCATAATAATCTGCTACTCCCTAAGTTGCACTTAAGGGGGGGTGTTGGTGTAAATAATGTCTTGTACCTAGTTCTTTCATTACTAGGGGACTTATTTACACATGTTAAGTTTACTTAGGTCCTAGTAAGGAATCTTTCTAGAAGGTGTTAGTTGTCATTAGTTGCTATCTTATCTTTTGACTTGTAACACATGTGAACCTAGGTAAGTGTGATTAGTTGTCTCATGTCATATGATTAAGACACTTGTCATAATCCTATAACATCTTGCATCTCACCTTGGCTATATAACCAAGGGATTTCTACTACATTGTACATTACAATCATAATATCATTGAACCATATTGATAAGAATATAGTTTATTCTTGTCACATTCTATTCTCTCTCTTTGTGCTTTCCATTTGGTCTCAAGATCTTGGTAGCCATAACCAATTCTAATAGAATCAAAATTTTCAAGAAAATAGATACAAACTTATAAATACATAATTATTTTATCAATTAAAACTTAACATTCATAATTAAAAAATCACAAGAGAAAATATTATTGTCAAGAGCATTGAAGAGAAGTTTTACCAGTCATTTACAACAATAATCAAGGTTATATCATCATGTCAAAGTTCATGTGTGTTCATGTCATGTTTTGGAGATAACATTGTGATGTAGGTTTCAAGCATTCAAGAAAGTATTCAAGCATCAAATGCATCAATATATCAAGCCAATTCATGCAAGATCCAAGCCTTAGAGAAATATGTTAGAATCCATTCCTCTAAGGGCAACCATTAAGGGTTTGTTGAGTTGTGACATAGAATTGTTCATTCATTAAAATCCTTCCATTTTATCATTATTTCACTATCAAGGTTTAATTACCAACATGGGGTTTTACTAAGGAAAACCCATATTCACTAAAAAAAAACATTTTTCTTCTCTCTTTGCATGTGTAGATTTATAGGTGAAGAAAGATTGAAGATTGATCAAAAGAGCAATTTTGCAAAGTTTTCAACATTGTTGTCAAGCCATGGAAACTCAGATTTGGAATTTATTTTTGGATTTCCAACAATTAAACATGGATAACTTAGAAGCTAAAATCTAGGATCAAAGGATTGTGAAATCAAATTTTGGACCCCTATACAGAGACCCATTTTCCCTAGGGTGAATTCATCCTTCAGTAGAGTTTAAAACCCACTTTTGGTGCTAGGTACATACCATCTGTCCTTAGATTTTCCAACAAGTTACTATTTTTGTTTCTTCTATCATAATACCCCACATTTCAAGTATTAGGTCACACAATTGAGTTTTTTAATGCATACAAATTTAACTCCCAAAAGTGCAACTCAATCATTTCTATCATAAGAAAACAATAGATCCTCCTAATAGGGTTGACCCATCTCAAAGTTGAAAGTCAATCCTATCCTTGGGAGATCTCTTTTTCTAATGAAACTAGGGAAAGTGTGGGTGTCCTAGATCATTTCCACAATTTCATTTTGGAAAAAACACATTCACACACCCTCATCCATTTTCCTATGTTTCAATAGGGTATAGGTATTAGGGTTTAAGATATTGGGTATAAGGTCTAGGGTATGGGTTGAGGGTATAAGTCATAGGGTTAAGAGTTAAGAGTGTAGGGCTTAGGTTTTAAGTATAGGGTTGATGGAAAATTTTCAAGGTTTAAGGTATAAGGTTGAGGGTATAGGGTATAGGGATGAGGTTTGAGGGTGTAGGGTTTAGGGTTTAAGGTATAGTGTTGAGGGTTGAGGGTTGATGTTTTATAGTCGAGGGATAATTTTCAAGTCGTTGATCATATAAGATTAAGTGTGTAGGGTATAGAGATTAGTATTTAGGATATTGGGTATAGGGTTGAGGGTATGGGTTGAGGGTATAAGGCATATGGTCAAGGCTTGAGAGTGTATGGTTTAGGGTTTAGGTATAGGGTTAAGGGATAATGTTCAAGGTTGAGGGTATATGGTTGAGGATATAGGGTATAGGGATGAGGGTTGAGGGTGTAGAGGGATGATGGTGGAGGGTCATATCATGTACAATGACACATATGACATAATAAGGGAATTGTGGTGAAATTTCATATCACACACAACATAAGACATAGATAACACTTACAAGATGTCATCATTGTTCCAAGAAAGGACTCACAAGTGGAAGCTTTAGCAATAGTATGATAATCAGGTCATAAACCCATGATAATGTTTTATTATAGACTCAACATGAGGGTAGGATGACATAACTATATACCTCAATCAAACCCCCTACACACACATGATGACACTCACAAAACCAAAGGAATGAAGCATGAGATGGAACCACAAGGATATGTCATATGTCTACTAGTAATATGACCACCATTTCTCTAGACACATTACTACACCATATAAAAATGGACCCCTGTCATTTTCATGGTCTTTTAGGCCTTGCTTCATAATGTTTGGTCTATTTTGCTATGATTTTATGATGTAACATGGATTGAAAATGCATATTTAGGTACTAAAATTAAAATAATGACATCTTGTGAAGGTGTTGTGAAGTGTTGTAAGACATTTCTACACTCTTCTAGACTCTATTCATTATAATTTACCTAAAAATCACCTTTTCATCATTAAACAAGTCCTATTTTGAAGTTTTGTAAAGTCTTGTAACAAGATTTCATGCTCTTCTAGGCACAACTTCACTATTTATCCCTTTCTTATGCTTTATTTGATCCTTTTATGCCCTTATAAGCTTTAATTAAATGCATTTTTTTAGTGTAAGCCTGAGAAACAACATTAAATATAAGATAATTCCTGACACCCATTTTTAGGTCCTAGGTGGGACGGTCCATTTGCCATGGGTGGCGAATGCATCCCCCTTGGCTCCAAATTCAAAAAAATTTAAATTACCTTTTGGGTTTTTATTCAACAACACTTGATGTCAACCTATGATGAGGTATGAATGGGTTACTAAGGCACAATATTAAAAAACACTTGATGTCAGCCTATGATGAGGTATGAATGGGTTACTAAGGCACAATATTGTATAAATAAGCGATTTTCACCTCATTTTACATCCTCCAACATTCACACATCATATCCAAGCAATCTCAAGCATTCAAGCATCTTACAACATCTTATCAAGCATTATTCAAGCACTTGGGAGCATCCATTAACATTACTTCAAATCATCATCTTCAAGGGTTTGGTAAGTTGATAGCACTTTCATGTTGTTAGTTTATCATTCTCTTGCATTTCATTATTTTATCAAGGGTTTGATTACCAAAGTGTGTTTTGACCAAGGAAAATCCCTATTTGCTATCCCTCAACCATTTTTCCCCTCTTGCATGTGTGTTTGTAGACCTTTGTGTGCAAATTTTACAATAATTTATGTGATTGAAGATTGGTCAACAAGTCAACTAGGTTTTTCAAGTCAAATCAACTCTATTTCAAGCTTGGAGGAGGATTTATGTCTATTTCCTGCAGAATTGACTTCGGGAACCTAACAAGCAGATATTTCCAAATTTAGTGTTGCAAAGTTGTCTCCTGATTTCTCAAAATTTTGGGAGAGGACTGATTCACCATCAGTGGTGAAAGAGTCCCATCTTAAGACTGAAAATATGAATTTTGTCAAATTTTGGATCCTGAAAGTCAAAAACCTACTTCGGACACTTTTTCACTAGTAGTAGGACTAATTCGCCACTCTAGGTGAATGAGTCCCACTGTTGATTTTCAATAACTTCAAAAAGCATTCACAACATTCCAGATTCCTCAAATCTTCCCCACGTACACTCTGATTCATCCCATTTCTTTTTGTTCTGCATTATTTCATCTTTTAGTTCATTGTTTGCATATCACAATGTGTTTTCCAGCATAGTTTAAATCTTAGTCTTGCATTCATAATCATTCACATAAATCACTTAATTGCATTTATTTTACTTTATTTAGCTTAGACAACATCTCACATAGCATAATTTGAATGAACCCTTAGCATTTTTGCCCCTATCCCTCTCCTTTTAGGTGAAAAACCCTAGAAGAGTTAGAGAAGTCCATAGGAACCAAAAATCTACAGTTCATTTTGGTGAACCTGCATTCTAAACACTTTTCATTTCTGATTTCATTTGCATATTTCATCCTATATTGCATTTGCATCAACATTCAATTAGGACATTATTTTTTTCTTACATTCTAGGACTTCTCATATTGCATTAGTGAAAACTTCATATAGGTTTCATTTTTGCATTGCATATCATTGAAAAAAATTAAAACATGCATTTTGCATCCTTAATTGCATTTTGTAGAGCATTAGAATCATTTTAAATTTCTGAAAAACACAAAAAAATATCATACTGGGACTCATTCGCCACCCTGGGCGAATTAGTCCCTGTGCACTTTTTAAACAATATTTCTAGCATTTTTTTGGCATTTTCTTGCATTTTTGTTTTTTGTAGTTACTTCTCTATTAGAGTTAGCAAAATTTATGTTATTTTCATTTAGAACTCCTAGATTACTTTGCATTTGCATTCACCCTATCTTTTGTGGTACTTGTATGAGTGTTTGGTGCCCCATTGATAATACTTTAGTGAGATGAAGTTCTAGACTCATGGCCTCCCATGATAGCACTTTTTTAGTGGACCTTGGGATCTCAAGAGCTCCTACTCATAGTATGGACAATGGTGCATTAGGCATTGACAATACCACTTCTATGCCTTCACCTTTCCATCCAATGAATGTTGACACCCAACACAACTCCCTCCTATAAGAAAGGATCATTAATATTCATGAGGATTTTGCACATTTACAACAATACTTGTTACTTGAAAACATTTCCACCACCGCCATACCCGCTATTGAAAACCTTCATTGTTTGATTGAAAGTGATGATGGCTTGCAAGTTATGAAGAAAATTTATGAGATTTACAATAAAAATGCCTCTTCTAACACCCAATCCAAAAAAATTCATGTAAGCCAAGGAGGACCTCAAGTTCCTCCCCCTTCAACCATAGCATCCATACCAACTTATACCAATCTGCAAGTCACCACAACTATGCACAAAGTTAATTCTACGACTACTTCTTTCCTCATTTCCAACTAGCATTCCTAGTTCTCTTGTGATATCACAAGTCCCCTCCACCACCTTCACCCCTCTTAGTGTTCCTTTCACTTCCCCTAACATCACATACACTCCATCACCATTTTCCCTTCCATCTCAAACCACTTACCCCGACCTTGTTCTTACACAACTCCTTAACACTATTTCTTCCATGCAACACCAACTTTCCACCATTAGCCAAGGTCAAACTGCTCCACCCACATATCATGTTTGTAGTAGCCCCTTATCCTTAGAAATATTACGTACCTCGATGCCACAAGGGATAGAAATGCCCCAGTTTGAGAAATACAGAGGTAAAGGAGACCCTATCAACCATGTTAATGCTTATACAACTTTATGTAGTGATTTTGTCCTTGATGATAAACTTTTAGCCAAAATGTTTCCAAGGACCTTGAAATATATTGCATTTGAGTGGTTTTCTAACTTTCCTAATCATTCCATTTGATCCTTCAATGAATTGGTGGATGCTTTCATAAGTCACTTTCAAGTTCACATGACCCTTAAAAAGACAATGGTTGAGCTCATGAGATGTAGACAAAACACAAACAAAAAGTAATTGATTTTATCTCACAATACCAATCCTGGTATGCTCAAATTGATGTCAAGATTCCTGATGCACATCTATAGAATATGTTTATCAAAAACTTGCACACAAACCTTTAGGATAAACTAACTTTGATGGAATTCCCTTCATTCATGCATTTATGTATAACCTTGTGTGAATACCATAACTCAGTTTCTAGTCATGATTCAAAATCCACTTCAAACCGAGCTGACAAATTTGAACACAATAATCAAAACCACAATAAAAATCATAGCTTTCAAAAACAAAATAGAGGCTTTTTACAATTCCATCCACCTCCTCAAACACAACCAATCCCAAATCAAGTGGTAGCTGTTAAAGTGGCAGTTCCTTATACCTATGGGGACCCAAAGAGATAATTTACTCCCTTACTTGATACCCTCCATAATACAATGAACCAATTACATCAACAACACTTGCTCACTTTTCCACCTGTTAAACCACTTGATCCCAACTAGACATTACCACCTACCTTAAAACCTAATGCTTATTGTCATTTTCATCACCAAAATGGACATGACACTGAACACTACAAGTGTCTAAAACATCTAGTTCAGTACCTCATTGATTCAGCCCATTTGTCCATTGCGGGTGTTAATGATCAAGGCAATAAGTATGTTGTACCCCCTAACCAAAATTTACATATTTTCACCAAACACATGCCTAAACACAATATTTCCTTTGTCAAGGCTAGTGAACCTTCCATCATTGATGTAATGAATGTTGATACAAATAGTGAACAACATGATATAACTCCAACTGTTACCCAAGTTACTCCTACAGATAAACTTGTGGGTGCGATAGACAATATCCCTCGTAAGGGCCAAAAAAATAAATCTCTTGATATCACTTTTTCTACTAAAGACATACTACAAAAACTTCCTGATGGTCCTCTTTACATAACTGGCAGAATCTATGATAAACCCACTAATGGGATATTAATAGATCCCACTTGTGGTGAGAATGTGATCACAGAGGAGTTTCTAGTATTACATGAGCTATATCAAGATGATTATAATAAATTGATTGCATGGATTAAGACACATACTAGTTTTGCATTCCCTACGATCAGATCGATCCCCTTACAGATAGGATCTAAAACTGTAGATGTAACATTTTCAATTATTCCACAATCAGATCAATTTCATTTACGTCCAGGCCACCCTTGGCTTTTCTCAATGAAATTGGTCCCATCAGTGGTTCACAAGTGTTTGAAGTTTCCACATGGTAATGAAATATTTACCATAAACCATAGTGGCTTTAATCCATTATCCTCTAAAGGTAATTTTTCCTTAGAAGCCTTTTGGCCTGAACCTGTGGAACCCATCACCCCTCGAAAGGACTTCATTTTCGTAACCTATCAAAAGTTCAAATCCAAATTCATAGCTGAATTGTCTCTTCATAACATGTCCCCATCAACTTCCACACCTCCTATCATAGATGAAACCATGCTTCAACCTGAGTCTGGCATCGAACAAACCATACATTTCCCCACCATTATTTAAATGACCAAGGGAAAATGAAACAACTCTTGTCATGCTTCCTCACATTAAACAAGTATATAAAGCCAAAGAGAAAATGATTGACCCGTCCTCTTCAATTTCTTCTATTCTTCCCTCTTCGGAAGTAGAAGAACCTATAATAACTCAATCTGATCTTACACCTCAACAACTCCAAAACAGAATTAAACGAAACCGTGGTGCTAGAGAATGTAGGTGTCATCGTTGTCTCCTCGCCTGTCAGTCACGAATGGAAGGAAAAAAAGAAAATAAACCTTCTCCTTTGACAAAAGTAATAGATGTCCACCCTCCTCCTGACCCACCACAAGATAATCTAGTCCAACCTTCACAACAAAATGACCCAATCCAATAGCCACAACTTTTGATACATCCTTCCTTGGAAATCACCCTTCATCCTCCTATTGTCATCAATCTTGATGATGATCATGATGGTGATGCAATGATAGAAAAAATAGATGAAGAAGTTGATAATGATTTAAACTCTTTATTTTCATCTACCATGAGCTTAAGAGATAAATCCTCTCCACCAAGTGAAGAACTCGGTATGACTCCTAGTTTGGCACTTGCAATTCTTCCTTTGGCTAGTCAACCACCCTCGCATTACACTGAACATGATTGGGAGGCAGATGACTTGTTAGATGGTTGACTTGCATTCACCTTGCTAGCATTTTTCATGTTTCTTTTATTTTTATTTTTCTTTCATGTATGTAACGTGTTCCCACCTAACGTGCATTTGATGTTCCCTCTCTTCATACACTTCTTCTATTTGTACCTCTCTTCTATTTGTCGTGCATTGTATTTTTCATTTTTGTTTTGTGTTTTACTTTCGAGGATGATGAAAAGCATAGATATGCCCAATGTCCCTTCCACGTTGACCCCAAAGGTCCTTGTCTTTTTCACTTTTGTTTTTTATTTTCCTTTTGGGGATGACAAAAGGCATTGAGACCACAATGTCTCCTTCATGTTGACCCAAAATATTTTTCATTTTCTTTTTCATTTTCATTTTATTTCTTTTCACTTGTGTTCTCCTTTTATGGACGATGCAAAGTGTTGAGACCACAATGTCTCTTCCATGTTGACCCAAAATAGACTTTATTTTTCTTTTGTTTTCTCTATCTTGGTGTCATTCTTCCAATTCTATGTGCTTTGGAGAATGATGACAGTTCTGAGCTCTTTCATAAAAAAATTGAAGCAAAGAACATATTGACCCCAAATCCATAGATCCCTTATGTATTTTATGTGTTCTTTTCTAGGGGGAAACTCCCTTTATTTTACTTTCATTTTCCTTGACATGATGCAATCTAACTTTGAAACATATGACTTGGCATAGGGCTTTCCAAGTTGGCTCTCATGTCTTGTTTTTCCTTTTGCATTTTCTTTCATTTGCTACTTTAAAGTAATTGGTCATAGAATGATGTGTAGCAATTCCTTTAAAGTGGGGAGCATACATTACCATAATTAATTTTCATTCTTGGGTCCTAGTGTAGCCTTGTCATTCATATGATGTGTTTGTCACTTTGTGGATGACATTGGGTGTGATGTCCTTCATAAGTGTGATCTATCTTAGCATATTACATTCTTCTTGGTGGCTTGATGTGATGTACTGCATCCCCTAAGTTTTGAATATACTATTCTTTGATTGGTCCTCTCTTTGATACATTAGACATTGTTCGAAAAAAGAAACACTAAGAAGGGGGTGAATCAGTGTTGTGCAAAAATTCAATTTTATTATTCTATCATTTAACTTACTTAACCATTCAATAAAAGAAACATGCATCAACAAAAAGAAAACAATCACAACCCCATAACACCAGATTTTTTTTCATGGAAACCCTATTAGGGGAAAAACCACGGTGGATGGCCAATCCACAATATAATATGAGTATACCCAAAATGAAAAGTACTAAATGGGAATGCACTTGCATTCAGGCTCACTGCCTAGAGCTCACTACTCAAATGGATGGGCTCATTACCCTACAATGATTTGGAATGGATCCAAAAGGTGAACTAATGAAATAGCATATACAATTCCTAATTACATTTCCAGTTAAGCTCTATAGATAATCTTCTATCCTTCTGATTGATTCAACAATTCTACTCTGCTCTGTACAACTCGCACTACAAAAATATTAATGCACAAGTGAAACTATGCATAATAACCTAATTTTTCTTCCTAATGATTGTAACATACCACCATACTTATTTTTTCACATTCCAAATGATATATCAAATCTCTTATATATATCTACATATAGAAATCAAGTCGCTATAGGTCAGCCTTAATAAAACTTGAAAATATGATCAACTGTCAGCCCAAATCATGAACAATTTTGATGTACACCCATCGAAGTTAGATAGACTATAGCTAGGACCCATAATTAAATATTGAACATAAAAACATTTTAAATAATTTCACTTTACACATCCATGATGCGCCACATTCACTGAATCGGCTACAATGAGCAAATAGAGAGAAAACATCCTATCGGACTTCAAATCTTGTACACCAACTAATGCAACACCACAAAAGTTAGTAATAAGATAACACACATGCTCAATAAGCGATTCTAGGGATCCGCAACTCAAAACAATGATCCATTGAAGTAGAAAAATTAATTGACTAACCGAATACCCTGTTCTTCAAGTGTTCTACTGGTATGACTAGATAGTCATTTGTGAACCATGGAAATGACTTTAGTTGCCATCAATGACAACACTAGAAGCCATATGCCAAAAATTTCCCCCTTTGGCATTGATGGAAACACTTAGTGAGAAATGACTAAGTGTCGAAGCTAGTAAGTATATTGCCAAAATTCAAAATACTACTTCCCCTAAGAATGTAAAGGCATTATTCACTGCACTCTCTCCCCCTTTGACATCAGTGAAAAAATTGGGGAATCCAAAATTGCAAAGCTATACAAACATAACCTGAGACTTACAAAAATTTGAGGATATCTACAAATTCATTCTTCAATCCACTTAAGTTTGAGTCCCAAACACTTCTCAAAGTTTCCAAAATGGTTATATGACTGGAAAGAAGATATGACAATGTTTCTGCTACTTCGAGACTTTCTGGATTAGGAGTGGCCATAGCATCTTTAGCCTCTTTCAAATCATTCACCATTATCTCAATCTTTGTATTTATTAGTCCCTTGAGTTCACGTACTCTCCCAATAATCCTTTCATTTTCAAGTTTCAGATTCTTTATTTGGTTGAACAAGGATATTACCTAACTTTCTTGTTTACAAACACTACTGGCTAATGGGTCAAAAGTATTGGAAATAGTGACCAACTTTTGTTCAATATCTTTCACCTTCTTCTCATTTGCTTCAGTAAATTTTGACAAGACCAAGCAAGACTTGTACACTTTTCCTTCTTTAGACATAGTACCTTGAATATTTTTTATGCAAGTGCCTAAAGATTTTTGTCTTTAGCAATCAATTCTTTTAGGCTATCAACTCTCTTTTCCTTGAACTCCTTTTTCACTTTAACCAAAGTTGATTTTTGAAAAGATTTAAAATGAGAATTTATAGAATTTATTAGCTTCTTTAACTCACCAGAGGAGGAACCTAATGGATCCATAACATAAGTAGGCATTATTTTCTATAAAACCCCCTTCGGCGAGTTAAAGAAGCTAATAAATTCTATAAATTCTCATTTTAAATCTTTTGAGAAATCAGCTTTGGTTAAAGTGAAAAAGGAGGAGGAACCTAATGGGTCCATAACATAAGTAGGCATTATTTTCTATAAGTAGGATTTCATGTAACTTAGGATTTGATTCTTCCTATTGCTCCAATAGAGGTATCTTCACTTCTCCTATTCTGATTTCTTGATCCTTTTCTTTTTCAACATTGTATTTTGATTCAAGATTGACTTTAGACATTTCAGCTTCTTCAATATGCACCTCTTTTTCCTCAGCAAACACTTCAACAGGGACCTTAGTTACCACAGGTGTTTCTGTATTTTCCACATTAGGAGAAGTCAGAATATCCTTAAATTCTAGAGGATCAGACACATTCATGTTCTCCTCATTCATATTCTCTTCTTTATTTTCATTTACCTCCACATTCACTTCCTCATTTCCTTGAACATTTTCAGTATTGATTTCCTCAATGTTAATCTTATTCCTTGACAAAAATTCTTCAACAATTTCCTTAGTTTCACTAACAACAATGCCAGTTTCACCAATCATGAGTTTATTTACTCTTGTCTTGCTCTTAAATTACTTTTTAGCTTTTTCAAGGAGTAAATCCATCTCTTCAATTGTCATTTATGGGAACAGATCAATAAGAACTCTCTTCCTCATATTTTATTCTTCTATTCTGGCACTCACCCTCCTAGATCCAAGGCCTTATATAGACTCGTAGGCAAACCAGGTATGATTTCAACAAGAGATTTATTAAAAATATTCATATGCTTTATTGTAGCTTCTTCAATATTTTTGTTACTAGATTCATCAAAGGTATCATACCAATCATAGAGTGGCTTGAGATTTCCATCTTTCACCACTGCATTCTCAACTTCCTCAACAGACATACTGGGCTTGTCAACTTTATCCTTTTTCTTTGCTTCTTCTCCTTTGTCAAAAGTTTTTCTCTTGTTCAATTTGACAACTTAAGTACCAGTAGCCTTTATCTCTCTTACTACTTTTGAGTCAGTTTCTTCCTCTTCATCTGTAGACATAGCTTTATAAGATCTTGTGCTTTTATTCTTCTTCTTTTTTTTGGAAGCCTCAGCTTGATTTGACTGAGTTGTAGAGGGACTCTTGGTAGTTCTAGTGTGAGCAGGAGATGTTCCTAGACTAGCTAATTATTCCTTTTCTTCCTTTTAAGATGCTTCAACTTCATCTCTTTTCCTTCTCACTTCTTTCAGTTTCTCTATAGGGATGCCCATAATCTCTGCAAGAGCTTCTGTCTCTTTTCTTACCCTTTTGACCATTATGGTATTTTTCAATTCTGAATGAACCTGCAAGCTTTTCTTGGCATAAGTACCAAACCTTTCTTCTCCCTGATCTAGAGGAGAATTCAGCAGGTGTTCTACATACATCTTCAGAATGTTCTCATCTACTTCATAACCCATAGGAATGATCCAAACTATTCTAGGATCAACAGCTTCCATATGGCACTGGTCAATGTCTACCATGAAGCAAATAATGTCTTTGTACTATTCCACTATTGTGGTAGGAATTCTCTCTCTCGCATGCATTAAATTCTGAAAGCTTTTAAAGTAACCCCGCAGGATTGTGTTGTGGGTCTGTCAATCACCTAGTCCAAATAATATATTCCTTATCTGAATAGCTATCGGTTCATCATTATGCCATTAAACTTTACCAACTCCTGGAACCTCACCCAAAAAGT
This sequence comes from Sequoia sempervirens, assembly GCA_007258455.2. Lineage (NCBI taxonomy): Eukaryota > Viridiplantae > Streptophyta > Pinopsida > Cupressales > Cupressaceae > Sequoia > Sequoia sempervirens. The sequence continues at coordinate 272,250,502 of VDFB02058242.1, read as the reverse complement.
AGAAAAATAAACATATCAGCAGGTTACCATATTTGAATATGTTCTTATCCTTCTTGATTTTTTCCCAAATTTTCCAATAACTGACTTCTGAGCAGTTCACACAAATCATAGTCTGCATTTTGTTTGACCATCTCATATGCTACATAGATAGTTGTGTCAGATACTGAATTCTCCTTACTTGAGTGATAAATCTTATATCTGATAACCATTGATGCAAATTTTACATCCACTACGACAATATCATCTATCATCATTACTCTTCTATCCCATCATGAGCCTATCACATTGGTAACCTTATCATTCTTCACAGACTTCAAAACTGGAAGTCTACTAGTAGAATTTAGTCTTGTAACTATACATATAGCTTATTTTGTGATTTTGAATGGCACATCTAACCACATGAATTCATCATGGACATGGCTCAACACATATCAAACCCGTTCATCTTCTTCAAATATGGGAAATTTTGTAAATTGCTCAAATTTCTTATCCTCTAGGGTTTTGAATTATGGTTTCACAGTAAGATCTTCTTGAATTATATGATGAGAGTACAAATCCATCAAATGAGAGGTTCCCAAATCCTCAATTTTTGCATGCACATAAGCCCTAATATCCTCAATATGTAAGACTCCATATGACACTAATGAAAATGCACCTAAGGGCTCTGTATCTATGGACTTATATAAATGCCATTTAAAATTTGGATGTAGCCTATCCTTAACTTCAACTATTAGAGGAGTAGACATGATTGCAATCACACAATTTTACAAGTTTTTCAACAAATACCTTTTGGGGACAAAATGGAATTTGATCATAGATTCTCCTTTATGCTTGAATCTTTCCACAAATTTGCAATGATCACTTCAGAGCCCTCAAATGATTTTCTCCAAATGTGATATGAAAAATGAGGGTTGAAGTCATTATTTTATTGCCCACATACCTAACTCTTTTAGTTTTCAATAAATTCCCTTGCCCTAACTCATCTAGTTTCCTTCCTTTTAGGCACCAAGATAGATGAATCTTATGTGGATCTCCAATATTATTCACTAATGCTTCTAACTGCTAAAAAAAAATCTAAAAAACATTAACTCTCCTACTGGACACATCTGGATTACAGTATCATTCACCTGCAAGAGGGGATTTAAGAGTTTTTCTTGATAGCTTCCCCTATGCCAGAGACCTAAAATTAATTCCCTAAGGAATTACCAGAAGTTGCTTCTGGTGTAGGTGCATTTCCTTCTTCAGAGGGATTATTCTTCACCCATTTCTTCTGCATTTTCTTTCTAATCGCATTGGTAGTGACTTTTCCTTTTCCTGTGATATCCTATTGCATGTTCTATTTTACCAAACCTCTTATGTTCCAACAGAATTTGGCATTGTGGCCAAATTTGTTGCAGTTGTAGCACACAAAATTTCTCTATCTAGGCCAGTTGTTCCACTAACTTTGTCTTGATTTGCATTGGTTAGCAATATGTCCAAATATATTGCATGCATAGCATCTAACATCTCTATGAAAGTTATTCATCACAATTTTGCATTCACTTGACTTATGAACATACTTATAGCAATTAAAACACTAACCTAAAAATGATGGCTACATGTATTCATTCTACTCCTACACTGAGAAGCCATATGACCAAATTTGTTGCAAACATAACAATAGCCATTGAATCTTTGAGCATTTTCTTTCCTTATCAGATTTCTTCTAGCTCCTTCCATCTGATTTCCTTGTCTAAAATTGCTTTTTCCAAAGTTCCTTTGTCTAGATCTGGAAATTTCTCCTTCTTCATATCCAAGACCTCATCTATCACAATCAATCCTCTATCCTTTGATTAGTTCATCAAGTTTGGTTGAGCTTGCTTTGAATTTCTCCTTATACTCATTTGCAGTAGCAAGTTCATCTCTAAGATCATCAAGCTACTTTTCAAGCATTTCTTCACTGTTCTTAGATTGCTCCAATTCATTATCTAGTTGGCTACATTGTTTAGATTTTTCTTTCAAATACTGTGCAAGATTTTCTTCATTCTTCTTTCTATCCTCAATCTCCTTGGTCATTTTCATCATGATAGATTCCATCTCTCACTTCAAGGAAACATTCTCTTTTGAAAATTTTTCACATTCTTTTCTTTTCTCTTTCACAGCCAAACTAAGTTGTTCATCTTCCATTCATTTGTTCTTTTGTTTGAGCTAACCACATGATTCTTTTCTTTTCTCCCTTGATTCATTTATTTTTTCTTTTAGTGACTAAATGAACTTTTCTACATTCTCAAGATTTTCTTGCAGTTCCTAGTTCTCATATTTTGACTAGTTAGATCATCTAGGGCCACCATAAGTTGTTGTTGAAGACTACTTGATCCATTGAAATACACCTTCCAATATCTCCCTAAGTTGTAAAACTTCTTTTGAGGAACTTAGCTCTGATACCAATTGTTGGAAACAAGCAACACTAAGAGGGGGGTGAATCAGTGTTGTGCAAAAATTCAATTTTATTATTTTGTCATTTAACTTACTTAACCATTCAATAAAATAAACATGCATCAAATGAAAGAAAACAATCACAACCCCATAACACCAGAATTTTTTTTGTGGAAACCCTATTAGGGGAAAAACCATGGTGGATGGCCAATCTACAATATAATATGAGTATACCCAAAATGAAAATTACAAAATGGGAATACACTTGCATTCAGGCTCACTACTCAAATGGATGGGCTCATTGCCCTACAATGATTTGGAATGGATCCAAAAAGTGAATTGATGAAATAGCATCTACAATGCCTGATTACAATTCTAGTTAAGCTCTGTAGATAATCTTTTATCCTTCTAACTGATTCAACAATTCTACTCTACTTTGCACAACTCGCACTACCAAAATCTTAATGCACAAGTGAAACTATGCATAATCCCCTAATCGCTCTTCCCGATGATCACAACATACCACCATACTTCTTTTTTCACATTCCAAATGATATATTGAATCTCTTATATATATCCACATCTAGATATCAAGTCACTATAGGTTAGCCTTCATAAAACTGGGAAATATTATCAACTTTTAGCCCAAATCATGAAAAATTTTGATGCGTACCCATCCAAGTCGGCTAGGCTATAGCTGGGACCCATAATTAAATATTTAAACATAATTTTTAAAAAAATAATTTCACTTTACACATCCACGATGCGCCACAATCATTGAGTTAGCTACAACGAGCAAATAGATAGAAAACATCCTACCGAACCTCCAAGCTCATACAACAACTAATGCAACACCACAAAATTTAGTAAAAAGATAACATACATGCTCAATAAGCGATTCTAGGGATTGAAAACTAAAAACTATGATCTAATGAAGTAGATAGATTAACAGACTAACTAGATACCTTGTTCTTCAAGTGTTCTACTGGTATGACTAGATACTGATTAGCGAGCCATGGAAATGACTTCAATTTCCATCAATGACAACACTAGAAGCCATATGCCAATAGATAAAATTTTTCCTCAATGACTAACCTTGCATGAACCTAACAAGACTCCTTTGAACATCTTTTACATTTTACATTTTACATTTTTGCATTTTACTTTTTTGTATTTCTGCCACCTTGCATAATGCAACTTGCATGCTTGTGGTATAAATTTAATATGGTTTAGCTAGAAGCCCACCTAATGGCATGGCTTTTCCCTATAGCCACTTTTGTGTTTGTGAGTGCATACAAACTAGCATATGTGTCTTACCTTTTTGGGATTTCTCACCCCATGAATGACCAGAATTTTTGTGGCCCCAGAGTGAGTATACTTGGGCCTTCTCACTCAGTAGAGTGCCCCAAGTTGTGTCACCCTAAAGTGAGTATACATTCTCTTTTAGCCTAGATTTAATCCACAACTAGTTGGATAGACAATCAAAGCTTCATCCAATTCTCAACAATTTTGTTTTCCTTTGTTCTTATGCTTAGCTTGTCATGGGATCTTCATCCTGAAGGCTTGATCATCGTATTCCATCTTGCTAACGTAAATACATTTGAACCCTCCTCTAGATATTCATGGCTACTTTGCTGTGAGTTTGAAGCAAGTTCATCCTCTCACTAAAGTGGGGGCTAAATGCACCATAGAAAAATGGACCCTTATTATTTTCATGGTCTTTTAGGCCATGCTTCATAATGTTTGGTCTATTTTTCTCTGATTTTATGATGTAACATGGCTTGAACATGCATATTTAGGCACTAAAATTCAAATAATGACATCTTGTGAAGGTGTTGTGAAGTGTTGTAAGACATTTCTACACTCTTCTAGAATCTATTCATTAAAATTTACCTAAAAATCACCTTTTCATCATTAAACAAGTCCTATTTTGAAGTGTTGTAAAGTCTTGTAACAAGATTTCATGCTTTTCTAGGCACAACTTCACTATTTATCCTTTTATTATGCTCTATTTGACCCTTTTATGCCCTTATAAGCTTTAATTAAGTGAATTTTTGAATGTAAGCCTAACAAAAAACATTAAATACAAGAGAATTCATGACACCCATTTTCACGTTCTAGGTGGGACCCATTCACCATGGGTGGCGAATGAGTCCCCCTTGCCTACAAATTCAAAAAAATTAAAATTTTCTTTCAGTTTTTTATTCAAAAACATTTGATGTCGGCCTGTGATCAGGCATGAATGGGTTACTAACACACAAGATTGTATAAATAAGTGATTTTCACCTCATTATACATCCTCCAACATTAACACATAATATTCAAGCCATCTCAAGCATTCAAGCATCTTACAACATCTTATCAAGCATTATTCAAACACTTTGGAGCATCCATTGACATTACTTTAGATCATCATCTTCAAGGGTTTGGTAAGTTGATAGGACTTGCATGTTGTTAGTCTATCATTCTCTTGCATTTCATTATTTTATCAAGGGTTTGATTACCAAAGTGGGGTTGGACCAAGGAAAACCCCTATTTGCTAACCCTCAACCATTTTTCCCCTCTTGCATGCATGTTTTCAGACCTTTGTGTGTAGATTTTACAAGCATTTAGGTGATTGAAGATTGGTGAACAAGTCAAATAGGTGCTTCAAGTCAAATCAACTCTATTTCAAGCTTGGAGAAGGTTGTATGTTTGTTTCCTATAGAATTGACTTCGACAACTCGACAAGAAGACATTTCCAGATCTAGTGTTATAGAGTTGTCTCTTGATTTCTTAGAATTTTGGGAGATGACTAATTCACCATCAGTGGCAAATGAGTGCCACCTTAAGATTGAAAATCTGAATTTTGTCAGATTTTGGATCTCGACAGTCAGAAACCTACTTCCGACACTTTTTCACCAATAACAAGACTAATTCACCACCTTGGGCAAATGAGTCCCACTGTTGATTTTTAGTAACTTCAGAAAACATTCACAACATTATAGATTCCTCAAATCTTTCCCAGGTGCACTATGATTTCATCCCATTTCTTTATGTTCTGCATTATTTCATCTTTTAGTTCATTGTTTGCATATCACAATGTGTTTTCCAACATAGTTTAAATCTTAGTCTTGCATTCATAATCATTCATATAAATCACTTAATTTCATTTAGTTTACTTCATTTAGCCTAGACAACATCTCACATAGCATAATTTGAATGAACCCTTAGTATTTTTGGCCTATCTCTCTCCTTTTAGGTGAAAAACCCTAGAAGAGTTAGAGAAGTCCATAGGAACCAAAAATCTATGGTTCAATTACACACTTTCAAATGTAGAAATTGGAAAAATCCCAAGATCAACACCAAAAAAGAAGGGCCAAATCTCCACAATAGGTTACAAAATTGGGAGGTACAATTTTTCTAACAACTGAAAAGACAACATGTCATTTTTGTTGATGATGCTTGTCAATGAAGTGATGACATGTGAAGAATCATAAGGAAAATGGAAAAAACTCTAAGAATGCTTCTCAACAATTAAAAAATCAATAATTAAAAATTTTAGTTACTAAGCTTAAAAATTCATCAAATGTAAAATTCAAGTGCACTTTTTAAAAGTTAAAATTTGCTCACATGTTGAGCAACCCAATGCACACTCGCATTTTGTGCAAGTGAAAGTGCACTCACACTTTAACATGAGCATATTTTGGGAAGTTATAAAAATGGTAAAAAAGTAGGACACCTATGATCTAGATCCACATGCTTTGTTATTCTCCTGCTTGTACTCGTTATCTGACAAAAAATGTTTTGTATGCTATTAGGGAAAGCACATGCTTTTTTGATACATTCCACCACCTTTGCACAACCTTTTGTTTGTTTCCCAACATAGAAAGGAGGAAATACTAGAGTTTTTAAATGAAATTTGATTATATGAACTCATATTTTTGTGTTTGTAGTGTTGCAATGTTAATTATTATTCTTTTGTTTTAATTTCATCATAGATTGGTTATTTATATAGTTTTTACTAATTCCATTAGATTTATATAAAATTGAATGTTAAGAACAAAGAAACTTCTTGAAAATCTCTAATTGTTGAGGAGTTTGATGCAAGAAGAAAAATAAACTACACATAATTGGGTAGTTTCTCAAATCAAATCTCGTATTTGAAGGTATGTTCTCTTTATACATATGTTTTACATTTTCCTTCATTGTCTTATGTTGCTTTATCACTTCTTTTCATACTTGATTAATAAAATGATTTGATTTTGTTGTCATATTCATACTTATTAAATTTACCTTACTATGATGTTAGTCTTTGAACATTGGATACTTTCCTTGATAATATAGTGGAATACATTTCCTTTAAACCTTACACATTGAGCATGGCCTCTTAGATTTACAAGAAGTTCTTTAAACAAAACAAACATTGTTGTTTTTTCTAGAAATTGCAACTCAAGTGCCATAAGATTGTTAGGTATGGGAAACTATATCATTAACACATTGGATAAATCTATAATTTATGACTTAATTTTTTAGGATGCTCTTTCAATCATATTATAATTTGAATGAAGAATCTAAAGATTGTGCATCCTTGTAGAAATTTGTGGTTCTACTACACTCTCTTGGAGGATTTGAATCTATCTCAAGCTTCATCAATCCATTAAACTAGTAGACATATTAGGACAAGGCCAATCTAAAATTATTTTTGGCAATTGGTTGTACTAGTTGCAAGCTAAGACCATGGGATTAGATATGGCTAATTTTTATCATGGTCCTACTAGTTGCAAGTCCTACAATTAGTCCTACACCTTAAACAAAAATCAATATCATGGTCATAACCAGTTATATATAGTTAAGACCATGGGATTAGATATTGCCAATTTTTATTTTTAGAGTGCAATTTAATTTTCTAGAAGGCCAATCTACGTGATATGCTTTATTTTTCAGCTAATTATGCTCATAATAGGTTATTAGGCTTCACAAGTATGTTAATGAGTTGCACAACCATTTCCATCCTTATTAAACTAGTTTTAGAGTGTATAATTTTTACCAGCCCAAGTTAATGCATCACCAAATTTTAAAAAAATGCTTTCATGGCTAGGTCTTGTAGAAGGTCACAAAGATAAGTAAAGTTCACTTTAGATTTTAATTCAAATTTTAATAGTTAAGATGCCATCTATATGATTAAAGATCCCATTGAGGGAAAGAAATGGGTAAATTGAAGGTCAAGACTAACCCTTAGGAATAAGTGTAAACTAGAATAGACAAGGCTTTTTTTTTAATCTCTTTGTTTAAATCCATTATTATATTCAAATCTTTCTTTTCTGTATCCTTACAATAGGGGTATCATTCCTTCCTCCAATTCTATATGCACTTCTATCAATTTTCTTATCATGATTTTAGAGGCACACCCATTTTAGACCTACATCACTACTAGGGACCTCCTGCCTAACATATACCAATGGAACATGCACCTATATTGTAGCCTTATTGACCTACATAGGTATTTTTCACCACACTGTTCCATTTACAATAGACTTGCACATGCACAATGTAGGATTACAGTGCTTGTTCCATTCACACATGCCCATGCATAAATTCCCTTGGCTGCCCTTTTTTAATCTTTCCCATTCATCTCTTATGATATCAATGCATATATCCTTTTCACATTTGGGGTAAAGCATGAATTCCTTGCTCATGCCCTTTCTTTCCCTTTTTTTTTCATGTTTCAACATAGATCCTATCACTTATCTAACCTACAACTCGTTGCATTTGGCTATCCTTTGTTTGTTAAATGCCTCTTTGGATAGTCATATATTGGATTGCATTATTGAGTTCAATGAACTTTTCATGGTACTTACAGAGGTCTTAATCCATGGTTGCTCTTTGTTTGTCATATTTCAATTTAGAGCTTGTCACTATCATCTTATAGACATTATACAACCTAATTATATGATTTATTTCATATTTTTGTACAAAATTATACATCCTAATTTGATGACTAATTTTAGATTTGTGTAATAGATTGCTTTACTCGTGTTATTAATTAAAATTTCACATGCATAATGTAGGATTGTGCTTGTTCCATTCACACATGCCCATGCATAAATTCCCTTGGTTGTCCTTTGTTTATCCTTTCCATTCATCTCTTATGATATCATTACATATATCCTTCTCACATTTGGGGGAAAGCATGCATTCCCTCTTCATTCCCTTTGCTACCCTTTTTTTCATGTTTCAACATAGAGTTTGTCACTTACTATCAAACTTGCAACTCACATTTGGCTGCCCTTTATTTGTTAAATTCCTCTTTGGACTGTCATATATTGGACTGCACTATTGAGTACAATGAACATTTTATGGTTTGTCTTTATACATGTTATGTCCTTTCTTTTTCACATTTCAACTTAGAGCTTGTCACTATCATCTTATAGATATTATATGAACTAATTATATGATTACTTTCAGATTTGTGTATGGGATTGTAGATCCTAATTTGATGATTAATTTCATATTTTTGTAAGAGATTTGTTTACTCTATAGTACCATGATGGAACTAATATTTATCTCTTTTTCAAGCTACAAATAGAATTCTTCATCATGTCAAGGAAATGATCAAAGAGTATAACACTAGATGAGTGGGAAGCTAAGAATACAAAGGAAAGAGAAGGAATGAGGCAACTTCATGAAGGTAGGATATTGAGCACCATAGAAGAAGACATGTCAATTCAAGAAGAACATGAACCATCCATTGTTTGTAAGAGAGATATGGAATTGGAATAATAAAGGAAACAAATGAAAACCTTCATGCAATGAGAAATTTGAATCCCATAGTTGGAAAAAAATTATCTACTACAAGTCAAGACTGAGGCACAACATCTACCACATTTCAACTTGAAAGTACATCATCACTCACATATGAATATGGAGGAATGTCATATTTCCCATCTCAACTCCAAGGTATGTAATCTATTCTCTAATTAAAGGTATGCCATCTATCCCATCTCATTTAAACATTGAAAAAATTCCTAATGTTGAGGAAAATTTACCTTTGGGAGAACCTCCTAGAGTTTTTTGAAGAAAGAACAAGTTTTTGGTTGATATTGATAAGGATATTTTGTAACCGATGGTTGATAAGATTCCAAAGCATATGTGTAGAAGATATACTAATAAGATTTGGAGATTTTTTTTTGAAAAATTAAATGAAACTAAAAGATGTCAAGTATTTGTTGAAATGATGAGAAATCTAAAATATAGGTCCATTATGAATATTCTTTGGCTAAGAACATCAGAGTCTTCAAGTGGAAAATCTATTGTCAAGAATCTAATGATTGCATATGAGAGTGTAGGTACCACCTCATGCACCAAAGATAGTAATGTCACATGATGTGTCATTACATCAACAATAGTAATTAGTAAAATAAAGAAATATCGTCTCATTAGAAAGACAAGTCAAGCATTGAAAATAAATAGAAAAACTTTATTGAGATCCATTGGAAGGTGCCAAAGAATTGAGGGTACAAATAACTATGAATTATGGGAATTCTTCAGTAGACTACCATAGAAATATAAACCAATTTTTGAAGCCTTGAGATCACTAATTGAATAAATTTGGAAGAATAACAAAAGGGTATCTCCTAATCAAAGATATGTGGTAAGAAGAAGAATTGGTAGTCAAAACTATGAGCCACATCCAAATCATTTTTCGGATATGACTCAAACATAATTTTTTGCTAAATTTATAGAGATGTATCCTCAAGTTAAAAATTGTCAAAGATTTTTTGAAATGTGAAATCCTTTTCATGTCAAAATAAATCACACATGCACTACTTGTAGAGTATATATTGAGTTTTCTAACCATTATGATGTTTATCAATGTATATATTTAGATTTACATACTAAAAATGTTTTGCAAGAATATTACATGCATGCCCCACCTACATATTGAACACACCCAAAGACTGAGAGGGGGGGTGAATCAGTATTTTCAAAAAATAAAACTAAAATTCTTTATCATATCAAAAACCCTCAAAAGATATAGCAATTTAGTTCCTTAACAAAGTCAACAAACCTCAACAATGAATGATACAACAATTCAACCCTTAACTAGATCAACAAAAATGAAATATGAGACAAAGAACACACATCCACAAGATAACACTAGATTTACGTGGAAAACCCAAAGATGGAAAAATCATAGTGAGAGTTAACTCACAATACATGAAACTCACTGCTTACAAAATTTACAACAAAGCTCACTGCCAAAAGACTTAAAAACTAAGACACACAACCTTAGGGAGAGATACAAAGGAATTGTAAACTAAAGAGCACAACTTTAGGGTAAGATACAAATTACAAGGACTTGATGAGATTCACTATCTCAGAGTAGGATACATGAAGATTTATGAATTACAACATACATCAACAATACACTCTATTGATTGAGGTATTAAGGCTCATCTGATCTACATAATTTTGCACTTCTACTACTTGATCTTCAATACATTTATCTAAATAATAAATTTACAACTGATTTGATCTTTCATTCATGTCCTTTGAAACATTACAAAATATCAACTAGGTCAGCCAAGAAGAAGATAAACAATAATCTCAATAGGTTGGCCACAAAAACATAATATAGTCATATCCAAAAGATAAAGAGAACCAAAAACACTCTTATTACATCTTTTAATGTGATCCCAAACAATTCACATGCTAGTGCACATCAACCTAAGTCAACAACAAAGAAACATGTAGCACATTTCTAGTTGGCCCAAAAAATACAACTTCAATTGAATTTACTCAATGTGGTTCTCACCAAGATAGGATAGGACCCAAATACAACTTAACATATCTTCAAATGCTAGTGAAAACCTCCAAGCACATGATGCAAGCAAGGAAAAAATCCCTATCAACTAGATATCCATAAATTACAAAGAAATCCAACTAAGAACAACACAAAGAACTAAAGAGATCAACCATCAATGTGTGGATCACAAAGAGACATTCCTTGGACATTAAACAACACTTCCAAATAATTATTTCATATTTTCATGCCACCAACAACCACCATAGAACAAATAGTGATAAAATACTTCATCCTAGAAGCACAAAATGCACAATCAATAGAAATAACATTAACATAACAACTTGTGGACCAATTCAACATACTAAATTAGAACTAAAAGCACATTCACTAAACTAGATGAGCAAATACATCAGTGTGGAGAAATGTGGAGAAATTTCTGAAATAGTCTAGACAACCAAAAACACTATCAGCCTTATACAATTAACAAAAACCTCCTTAGCAACACTGGTGACCTAAAAATATAGGAACTTGCAAAATCCACTGATAACAAAAACTAAATTCCAAACTTCAAGACCATATCTTAATAGTAGAGGAATGTGGAGAATTCTCCCAAATAGTCTTCACAACAAATTATTGATGTGTAAGGGGGAAATTGATAAGTATAGGATAATCAAGCATTAATGAATTAAACTAATCTAATTCAAATGAAAAATTTAGATTCATACCCATTACTCACAAATGAAACTACAAAGAAATGAAATCAAATAATGTAATTAAAGAAGAGAACATAAATTGAATTCATAAAACACAACATTACCATCTTGTGTCGAAGTGTATTCGCAATGATGTTGGATCATTGTTGTATCAATGTGAAGCCTACATTTGTGCATTACAAAAGATTCAAAGTGATGTGATGTTGATCGAAGATGTGTGTAAAAGATTGTGAGAAATTGATTGTCAATTCATCATTACTTCGTTGTGCAAAAGATAGTGTGAATGATGAAATCAATTTGAGTGTTTAGTGGAATTGAGGAAATAGATTGCCTAATATGTGAAATTGAGGAAATCAAAGTGATCCTTCAATGGGATTGAAAAATAGATGAATCAGTTAGCATATAGATGAATCATCTAGCCAATCAGAGTGAGCAATCAAGGGATCATAATTTGCTCAATCATGGAAGTGGGTGAAGGTAATTAATTAATTAATCTTTCTAAGTTGAATGTGCAAATCGTGTTTGAATTTTGTAAAAAAAGTTGTATTTGTTTTGTTGACCTTTTTAGATGATGTTTTGAATAATTAATTTAATTATTCAGTTTTAGGGAAAGTGATTTAATTCAACTATTAAGTATTAATAATTTAATTGATTTAGGGGAATAGGGTAAATTAGTGACATAATTAAATAATTGATGTTATTTAATTAATCAAGAGAAATAAAGTTAGATTAGGACTTTATTAAATAAATTAAATTTATTTAATTAGTCAAAAATGATGAGAAAATGAATTAATTAAATAATGTAATATTATTCAATTAATAGAGGAAATTAGGGTTTTTGATGTAATTTATGTGAAATGCAGTGATATTAGGTGATAATGATGTTGATGATGGGAAAATGTCATTCAGGATGTGTGATAAGTGTTAGGTCATTTTTACATGTCTACATTTTTCCACTTTTTGAGACAAAGTATTGGTTGCTTTGTTTCAAAGAATTCAATGTTACGATCAAGATTTGAAAAAATTTGTATGACCTACTGTACTCTAGAGGTCAGCAGAATGATGGTAGGATGTTGGGCTGCCCCTCGAGAGGTTGGCCAGAAAAATCATTTTTCAAGTCGGGCTCACGACAATATTTTATTTTAGTTCAGATGCATAAAGGACAAAAAAATAAGCTTATAGGACCCTTGTTGATAGTTCTGATGTTCCCCAGAGCTCATAATTTCAACCTAGGAAGGTTTCCTAGGTAAAAAAATAGGGTCTGGGGTGTTAAAATAGGTAATTAGGGTTTAATTTTCCTCATTTACATTATGATCCTATAGTAATTTATTGCCTTTGGATTCTATGATTTGGCGATTGTTGAGGTGTTATGGAAAGTATTCGAGGAGCCCCACATCGCATAGACGTGGTTCATGAGTTTGGGTGGCCTACTAGCATCAATGCCCTAGTATGTACCCTTTCCTTTCCTATTTTTGACTTCTTGTTTTTGAGTAATTAATGCATGAAAAAATTTTAGTCGATAGTGGTAGGTTTATGATTTTTACACCTTTGCATTATTTCTGCCACCTTTGTAGGTTTTTACTATGCCACTTTTTCTTTTTTTGAACCACTCTTTATTAAAATGTTCACTTTTGAGAAACTTTTTCTCATTTTTTTCACCTTTGATTCAAATGTTCACTTTTTAATTTTTCCATGTAAAATAATCGCCTTTGTGAAAGTTGTTCACTCTTGAGAAACTTTTTCACTTTTGTTGTTTGAAACACTTTTGAGTTTCCTTACCACTTTTGACAAAAATAGGGTCGCTTTTGACTATTTTGACCACTTTTGCCAAAATGACAACTTTTTCTATGTTTGGAAGTTTGAGCCAGCTTGTTTGTTGTCTTAGGTTTAGCTCGTGTTTTCATATCGATTTCTTAATGTTGTGGGTTGAATTTTTGTAGATGGATCTCAAATTTCTTTACTTGAGAGAGTGATAGTCACATGCATTGTTTGATTTGATCATTGGTTTTCACGAGCTTCAACAAGATGTGCTAGATGCTATGGGGTTACGACATATTTGCTACATGCCCATGATTAGATGCCACAAAGCGATGATGACCATTCTCATTGAGAGGTGGCACTCTGAGTCATCATCCTTTAATTTTCCAACCGATGAGGCCACCATCACCTTAGAGGATGTGTGGAGGATCCTCCATGTATCGATTCATATAAATCTTGTGGCTTATTCTATATGATAGGGTACACGTGTGATGCATCAAGTCCTTGGTGTTAGGAATCTTCAAGTTTGGGAGTTAGAGATAGATTTATCTTTGTTTGTTGGTAGTATGGATCCTATTTCATTGGTTTTATGTGCTTTGGTCTTAGGGCTTATCATTCCTGATAAGTGAGCTAGGAAGTTTCCCATTGGTTGGGGTGTATGTATCAAGTAGATGTTCGAGCAAGGTAGCAGATGTGCATGGGTCTTGTGTCTCCTTTCTCATTTATATAGAGATATGGATGAGGTTGCTTATCGAGGAGGTAGTTTTATTTCTACTGGTATGACATTACTACATGTGTGGGTCTTGGAGCATATTCTAGTCACTAGGCCTAACGGTATTTTGGATCGAGATATAGAGGATCCTTACTCTTACAGATACGGTGATTTTCTTCATTATACTTGGCTTGGCCAACTACATTACTGGCATCATGTGATTGATGACATGCCTAGTTTTGTTTGGAGGTCATGGTTGGATTGCAATGCATAACATGATGACCAAGAGTAGCTCCCATTTTGCTGGTAGACACAGTGGTTGATCGGCCATGTACATTCTTTGCTTGAGTGATATCTACTCAATCAAGTTCTTCCCTAGTTTGGTGAGAGACAAAGTCATCTTGTAGATGATTATCAAGCTCGTTTTGGTAAGACCACCCAAGAGGTCTAAGTGTGGGGATTGTAGGTAGATCGTGATACAATTGTTGCTGAGTTTAGAGCACTTTCCCCATTTGGATGGAAGTTTCCTTTTGGACTTATAGATGTAGGTACTACTCTAGATTATGATCAGTGGTGGGCTCGGCGAGTTCCTCTTCAATTCATAGATCCTGCTAGTGTTGTGTCGACTATTGGGAGAGCAAGGATTACTAGCCATCATGGGGAGAGACATCGAGTTAGGATCACTATGGAGTAGCTCAAAAGAGCCAGAAAGGTTGGTCAATAGGATGGACATGATGATCCTAGTAGGATTAGGCACAAGGTCCTCCTCCTCCACCTAGGGATGCAGCAGCAATAGCACAGGTAGTATAGTTGAAAACTTCCCAAGATGTCGAGGTTGTGCAATGACACACCGCGGAGCACATGTTGTCATTTTGACTATCGAGCATGATACTGCCAGATAGGAATGAGATGGCTTTAGGGTAGAGTGGGACACCTAGCTACCAAGGCATAGGTGCAGGTTATTACAGTTGAGAGGGATACCCTTAGGGTAGAGCGTGATTCTCTTAGAGCAGAGCAGGACTAGTATATGAGAGATGCTACTTTTTATCAAACTTTGTATAAGGCTTTTGTTCCTAGAGCACAAATATGTCCTCACTTTGACAAGCCTATTACAAGTACTAATGTAGCTGATTCCAGTGACTAGTCAATTAGGTATGCAAATCAACTACTAGTGATGTTGCATCCTTCTCCTCACTAGAGCCATGATCATCAAAGATCACCACCTCCGGCTGGGTAGTAGGACTATTTGTACTTGATCTTTATGATGTTTATTATTTAGAGACCTATGTAGACATGTTTTTATATACATTCATCAGCCTAGCTGAGGTCTTGTATATATATGTTTGTGTGTGTGTGTGTATGTATGTATGTATTTTTTGTGTATGATATCACATGATATCACACATGTTACATTATGATGTATATAACATTCTTAGTTTTGATGATATATGAGATATACCATGTTTCGATTCATTTTTATTATGTGTTATGAGATGATTATGGATGATGATGTATATATTCTTATGTTCATGTTTTGTACTTTTTTGATGTATGCATATAATATGGGTAGATGGATGATCTATATATCTATATGATATATGATGTTTTAGTATGTATATGATGGATGTTGATATCTTATATATGTGATGCATGATTATACACAATACATGATATTTTTACTGCTTTACTATGGTCATGATATGTAGTGATGATATAGTGGATGCAAGATGGATGTGGTATTAATGATATTATGATGCAGGATAGATGTTATTAGTTAGAAGAAATGTTGAATGATGGATAGAAATTTGATGTTGTTAGTTATTGATGAGTTGCTTTTGCTTTGCATAGAGGCTTCGTATCTTTAAAAATTATTTTTGATATATAAAACAAAAATGATGCACCAGGGTATTAATGACCAAGGTGGCTTTGTATCTATCATGTTTACTTTGAATCAACATACAAAGAGTATTCTTGCTCATACTAGACATACATAAACCCTGTTAGAATATATGGTTGAGTTGTGTTAAAAAATTTTGGGCTAGTTACACAGAGAGGTATGAAATACCTAGCACGCAACCACTACATGAATCATCTCAAAAAAAAATTACATACATAAAACAAAGTAAGTATTCACCATGGTAGTATCACAAAAACATATTATAGATAGGACTAACAAAAATCAACTTTTAATACCTGTTACCAAATTTTCACTTACAACTCAATTTGGTAGAGCTAAAACAATTGATTTCATCAAAAGTGAAAAGGTATTCCAAATTTTTTTTGCTAAGGCTAACCATTGGATATGAATTATTTCAAATGTAATTTAGTTTTTATTCTACAATGTCTTACAATAAAAAAAATTACATAAATTACATGATATTGTTGGCTTTCATTCATTTTGTAATGAAAATGTATACAAGATTGCATAAAAAAATTTTGTTTCATACATTGAGAGAAAAAAATTCTAAATTTCCCACACAAGTCATGGGAGTAGTTGAAATAAAACAACATACATATAAGCTATACAAATGAAGATAAAAGAGGAAAAAAACATGAAAATAAATCATATCCTTTATTGCCTGAAGTGGTAGAATCTTGGTGTTGGCCCGTTTTCTTCAACTCCTCCTACTCCTGGTCATCAGATATAGCTACAAATAATAAAAGGAGTTGGTTAGTGCTCGGGACATGAAATCTCATCATATTTTCATCAAAAAAAATATAACTTGTATCTATGATGCATTAGATCAGCTTGAGCAACTATCACATGTATCAAGAGAGCTAGAAAAAATCAAAACATCAAAAGAGCATTGAGCTTCACTTTTTTTATCTAACTTGTTTGTTCACTATGTGGGTACAGGTTCATTATCACTACATGATTCATGTTGTTTAACATCACAACATGTGGTGGAAAAAATGGGCTCCCACAAGGGTTGAGCCTAGCATGCTATCCTCTAGATATTGAGATGGGTATGACATAAGCAAGAGACATTTAGATTGTTCAAATAAAAGCATTTTCAGTTTGAGGAGTAATTTACAAAGTGATTGTAAGAGCTGAGCACATTGTCCATTCATGATAGCCAAGTCAAAGGTGCAATGAGGTTACCCCCTTTCACTTTGAAATGGGAATCACAAGTGAGAAATGAGCTCATTTAAACTGCTTAAATAATGTGCAAAACTGAGTAAAAGTGCATCATTTGCATCATGGTTTTACATCATCTATTGGCTATCTCATCATCATTTCTTGTTGTCAATATCAAATAAGATGCATAAATTTATGATATAGCTCATTCATTAGGTGCCAAAAGGATAAATAAAAAATGATACAAGCACAGTGATGAAATAATAGTGCACTATAACATCAATCTTTGTTTTCAATGAAGAATGATATTGAGCATGAAAACAGAGCATGGAGAAATTCACAAGCAGTGATAGTGATCAAAAGTAATTTGGAGTGATTAGAAGATAGATTTTTCATCTTCCACAAGATCTCTTATTCTTTCATAAGATAAAATACTTTACTGGCTTCTACCAAACTCTTGTGCTTTAAAAGCATGTGAATAAACTTATTATGAAAGCTTGTCTGTAAGAAGGGAAAACCACTTGTGAGAGATGAAAGAGTGGACATTTTTCCATGTAAAAATATTTTTTGGAGAATACAAGCCTATAGTATTGAAGATATGAAATCATTAAAGGGGTTGTATGCAACAAATAGAGTGAATAGTGGCTTTTTGAGCTAGCTATTTCTACATAATGCCTATGAGACCAAGATGAATCCTCAAAGAAAGCCACAACCAAGTCAACCATCAAGATTCAAGCAAAAGAAACTATCGCCTCTCATGGAGAAAATTAGCATAATATGTGGTTTAAGCTGCCATAGAAATGAGCAAAAATAACCTAGAGGCTAAACCTTGAATGCATTTTGTAGATATAGTAAGTTAAAACCCATGGCCTGCTACATTGGACACAAAAGAATGTTGCCAGTAAAAAATAAAGATTCAAGCAAATAAATCCCACAACCTTGGTCACTAAAGAAACATGAAAGATGTATGAAAAACAAAACAAAATGAAAAGAGTCACTTAGGAGAGTTCAAAGTGACAAAGAAAAGGCTGAGATCCATGATCGAGTAGCTTCAGAGGGCTCCAAAACAACTCTCAATCGACCTTCAAACTCTTAGAAAACCCTAGCATGGCGACATAGCTCCAACAAAGAAACTGGCCTCCAAAATGCTAGAGAAGACTCCATCCAACTCATAAAACCCTAGCAACCAAAGCCAAGGTGGAGGAGTTGATGACTTAGCAAAATTATGAGCTTCAAGTGAATGGACAAGAAAGCCTATAGGTTTCTTTGTTTGTAGGTATTTTTTCCTATGTGTTGTCCTTTTGGATATTTTTTCACATTGATTTAACCAGTTTTATGCAAATTAGTGCCCCCTTTTTATGCAGTTGGTTCCTTTTGCATATTGAGTTGAGCCTAGGCCTTATGTGCCTTAGGAATGTTTTGTGATTTTTGAAGAAAATCAAATACCCAAGTGTGGATTTTTAATAATTTGCAAAATATAGTCAAAACCATATATACCTTGTATTTTTTGCAAAGTCATGAATCAAAGTCAAGCCTAAGTCAAACTTTAGTCCACTCCCTCCTTTCTATTCTGCATAAACTAAAAATTGCAAGCAATGTAAGACACTATTAAAGTAATGTTTTTTATAAATTGCTTTAATAGATGTCAAGTAAATGTAGCAAATATAAGCAAGTGTAGAATATGTAGAAGAAATTTTAGTTTGCTTTCCTTTTTTTCTTGAGTCCTCATTATGCAAAATGGAAAGATGGAGTCAATTGAAGTTTCTATTTTGGTTTTCTAGTCAGAACTGCATGATTTTTTAGTCCTTTTGGGTCGATCCACTTAGGAGGGAAAGTTTCCACCAATTTTCACTCAGTCTGGAGTAGTTCTTGGCCCTCTTTTTGTGGTTTTTCCCTTTGCTCAAAAATGGGATTGCGGTTACTATTTTGGATTGTAGTTAATTGCAATTTTTGCTTGTTGGCTCTTAGAAAGGTTTTGGGTATTAAAAAAGAAAAAAACTCACTTTTTTTCAGGGAGTTCTTGCTTCTTCCTCTCTTGAGTATTGCAGAGAGTTTGTAAGTTTTGTAAGTTAGATTTTCATAATATGATATAGCAGATCCTATCAGATCAATAAAAGCAACAATGCATTCCTTTTTCATGGTTTTTGTTTCATCTTGTAGTGGATGATTTGATGTTTGATTGTGATTCTAAGTTTTGAACCCCTTTTCATCCCTCGTTATTGTGAGTATGTATGAAGAAGTTTCATGTAATGCAGGTTGTATGTTGTGTTTAATTTCAAACCTTCATACAAATCACTTTTGTATTGCATGTTTCACATGAAATTGTGAGAGTAAATGTTTTGAGAGCTGATTGTGAGTTGAATTAGTGAATAGATCCATAAATTTATGGTGCATCACCTCTTTATTTTTAGGATTTCCATTTTAGTATCCTTCTATCACTTTTCTCAAAAAAGTTAGTAGTTTTAGGTGATCTACTAGGGGAACCAACCCTCTCTGGAGATTCATTCTCATTTTAAGCCACCCACAACTCGAGAATGTTTCCATGTTACACATGATAGTTGAGTCTAACTCAACTAGGGTGCAATCCTCATTGATTACAATACCACCATTCCTTCTTCTCTAAATCCTTGTGGACATCCTTGAGAGATCTTCAGAATGTGGTATTATGATAAATAAGAAAAAAGATAAAACTATAAAAAGATAAACAATGTTGCAGTATCACTTGCCATATCTGTTTTGAGGTTTTTTGTTGTTATCTAATGTTGATGATTTCTATTGTAGGAACATTCTATCCATTAAAACATATCTCAGGATATTGTTGGTGAATTGTAAATAAATAGGTAGTTAACACTCTGGCATTGTTTTCACTTGATAGTTGTCTAATTTTTTTTATCTTCACTTTGGAATTTTTGATTTTGATGTTTGGTATTGTTTGTTGTTTGCATTGTTAAAGGGTGAGTGTGATGGTAGTTTATTATGGATGAAAATTTTATTTCAGTCGGTGATGATGGAAGTAGGACATTTTTTTGATTGTTTGAGTTTTTATAATGCTATTTTTGTTGTTTTCAAGGGACTAACCTAGGGCCTTGAGGGCTCATCAAAGATAAGCCTTGGATTTTGAATTTTTTTTACTAAGTTTAAAAGAAAGCATGATAGACACCTAAGGGGACTGACCTAAGGCCTTGGGGGTTGATAAGCCTTTCCTACGTTATACACACAAAGACCACATAGTTTGACTAATGTTGAATCAAAGAATAACATGTTTTTGGGATTTTGATGTTTTGAATTTATTTTGATTTTTTTATTCTCTAGATGTTTCTAATTTTGATAGTTTTTGACCATGTGATGGGGTGTAGAAGGATCCAATCTACTACCAGCTTTGGGATTTTTCCCCTAGTTTGAGAAAGGATTACCTTTACTAGGGGAGATGGATGTTGATGGTGCAATAAGGTTCAATAATCAATCATTCATTGAGCCACGATTGGTGTGCATGTTTTATTATGGGATGAATTGGTGGATACTTCAGATAGCATTGATAGATAATGATGTTGGTCTTATTCAAATGTAGCACCTTTTTTCCAGTTTTTCACTATGATACCTATTTTAGAAGCACCACAAAGTGGTTTTCACTTAAAGAAATTTTTATTTCTCTTTACTATTTTCTTTCTTTTTTTATTTTTTTGGATTTTCACCCTTTTTCCTGGGGTACTCTAAAGTTTTTCAAGTATAGAACTTCTTAATATGGTTGTTATTCAATGCTTCAACTAAAGGTTATCCTTCAAGAGTAGCTAATTGATAAGCTCCAGAGCCATAGCTTGTTGTGATGATGAACATGTTGGAAACTCAAGGGAAAACAACTGAGAGGGGGGGTGAATCGGTTGTCACTGAATTTTAAACTTATTCAACTTATTAACCTTATTCTCAAATATGATCATTAATCATGAAAGCATAAATCAACAACACATTAGAAGCACACATAACACCAATATTTTTATGTGGAAACCCTGTTAGGGGAAAAAACCATGGTCGAGGTTAGTCCACAAGACTATACCCTATTAAAAGTATAAGGAAATATGAATGGGGAATGTACATGCATTCAGGCACACTGCCTAGAGATCACTACTCAATAACAAAGGAAGAAACACTATCTTACAAAAAGGTTTTGATTAAATCCATCAAACTTTGAACTGAGAAAATAGCATCTACTAATGCTTGGTTACAGTTTC
Organism: Sequoia sempervirens; assembly: GCA_007258455.2. Lineage (NCBI taxonomy): Eukaryota > Viridiplantae > Streptophyta > Pinopsida > Cupressales > Cupressaceae > Sequoia > Sequoia sempervirens. The sequence goes on along the minus strand of VDFB02058242.1, from coordinate 272,228,811 downwards.
AGTTAAGCATATGAACACTTCTTCACTCTTCTTCACTCTTCTTCACTCTTCTTCACTCTTCTTCAATATTTTTTACTCTCCTTCATTCTCTACTCTTCCTACGAATGATATGAACAATATTCAAACACAAGACTCACACACTTCACAATTGCACACTCCAACACACTTCCAAATGATAAAACAATCACTCTTATATATCCGCAACAAGAAATTAATCGCTATAAGTCAACTCCAAAAAAATAATAAAATAAATACAAACAGTTAGCTTAGATCAAATAAATATTAATCATGTGAATCAACCAAGGTTGTCCACAACATAGTGATGATTGAAAATAAAATACTCAAACATGAACCACTTCAATTAATTACTCCTCAAAGATCCACAACACACTTCAACACCTTGTCAGCCAAGAACATGCAAAACATGAAAACGCAAGAGAAAATCTCAAATCACAAGCACAACGATCAATGCAGACGTGCAACATAGATAGAGAAAAAACTAGAAACATCCACAAGCATCATGAAACATTAGAGAAGCATCTGTAGTAGCTAAAGTTACTGAAATAACAAGATCTTCATTTAGGAACATAAATTGAAGTAACAAAAATTTTGTCAGAATACAAATCTCCATAACTTGATCAAATCTTAATGCAGATCTTTGAAACTTGATGTGGATAGACTAGATATAATCAACAAGAAATCCTTTAGTCCACAACCTCTAAACAACAATGTACTGATCACACCGATAGAAAGAACTTCACTTCACCACTGACAACCTATAACACTTCTTATTACAATTTTCTCAATATCCTCGACATATACAACTTCTAATGCAACAATGTTAATAGTCTTGACATCAATGACAACCACATATTGATCAACAAAACACCACAACATCCAAAAATCTCCCCCTTTGGCATTGATGGCAACACATGATGTGAAAAATACCATCAACACAACTACACTTACTCCTCCTTAGGTTCTGACTCTTCTTTCCTCAAATCTTCTCCCACAAAGATTTTTCACATGATTCTTCTCCCCTTTTGACATCAATGACAAATATCTCTTATATACAAGCTCTAAACCACATATCTAAACACCTGAACATCTGAACATTTGACTACTCCCCCTGAGTAGTAGCAACCACAACATTAATCTGGATCAAAATGTGATCATGAAATGCATAGATTAATGCAAATCAATGCATCCTTAGTTTTGATTAGGATGGGTAATCACCCCTAGCTTCCCTTTGAGATACTCAAAAGTATCCTTAGGTAATGTCTTGGTAAATATGTCTATAATCTGCTCCTTAGTAGGCACACACTCCAATCTGACATCCTTTTCACTTACTTTCTCTCTCAAAAAGTGAAACTTGATAGATATATACTTGGTCTTGGAATGCAATGTCAAATTCTTAGAAATGTTAATAGTACTTGTGTTCTCATAGAATATAACAATAGGATCATCATACACAACTCTAATATCCTTGAACATCTACTTCATTCATAGTACTTGAGTATAATTATTAGTGGCAACAATGTATTTTTCCTCTGCAGTAGATAAAGAAATAGCATTCTACTTTTTGCTTAACCATGAAATCAACTTCTTTCCCAAGAAAAATGCTCCACCACTAGTACTTTTCCTATCATTCACATCTCCTACCCAATCAGCATTAGTAAAGGCACTCAAACTAAGATCATCATCTTTAGGATACCATAAACCAAAATCAACTATCCCCTTCAAGTATCTGAAAATCCTCTTCACAACAGTCACATGAGATTCTTTAGGATCAGCTTGAAATATTGTGACAATACATACAACATTAATGATATCAGACATAGTTTGAGTCAAATACAACAATCCACCAATCATTGATCTGTATCTAGTCTGATTTTCCTTCAAAGAATCATCATCATTTTTCAACTTGCATTTGGTCACCATGGGTGTACCAACTAGTTTTGAATCTTCCATACCAAATTCTTCAGCAATTCTTTCACATACTTGGATTGAGATATAAAGATCCCTTTATCTAACTAAGTAATTTGTAATCCCAAGAATAATTTCATCTCTCCAATCATTGACATCTCAAAATCATCCTACATCTCATTATAAAACTTCATGCACAAGCTATCATCTCCTCCAAATATGATATCATCAACAAAAACTTCCACAATCAAATCTTTATCATCATTCGTGAAATACAAATTACTATTAGAAATACCTTTGTTAAATCCAAGCTTCACCAAGTAATTATCCAATTTGGCATACCATGCTCTAGGGGCTTGTTTGAGTCCATAGAATGCTTTCTTCAATCGGAAAACCATATCTCCCTGATTAGTGAATTGGAATCTATCTAGTTGTTCAAGATACACCACTTCTTCCAACTCAACATTTAGAAAAGTTGACTTGACATCCATTTGAGAAACTTTGTAGTCTTTGTAAGCAACATAAGCAAGAAACAATCTCACAGCTTCAATTCTAGCAATAGAGGCAAATGTTTCTTCAAAATCAATACCTTCCATTTGTGAATATCCCTTACATACAAATCTTACTTTGTTTCTAACCACTTCACCTTGTTCATTCAATTTGCTTCTAAAGACCCATTTAGTTCCAATTACATTCTCATCCTTAGGTTTGGGAACAAGAATCCATGTATCATTCTTTTTAATTTAATGTAGTTCCTCTTTCATTGCTTCAATCTAATGTTCATCTTTGCATGCTTTATCCACATTGTTAGGCTCAGTCTTTGAAATAAAACAATACTCTTTTCCAATCTTTCTCCTAGTCTGGAAACCTTTTTTCTTATCACCTATGATTTGATTCTCTAAATGATTCAACCTTACATACCTCAGAGCCTTCCCAGAATGTTCTTCAACATCAGGATCTTCTGATCTCTCTTCTATTCTTCCACCAGTTTCTCCTTCCTCTTGATTTTCTTAATTCACTAGAATGATTTGAACTTGACTTGAATTCTGATGTTTGTTTGTACTGACATTCTAATAATCATAATCATATCCATAGGTTCTAGATAGTGCACTAAAGTCTTCATCAACCATAACATTTGCACTTTCAACCATTTTCTTCAATATTTTATTGTAACACTGGTAGGCCTTACCTTTTGTAGCATAACCCAGAAAGATTCCTTCATCACTCCTAGCATCAAACTTTCCTATATCTTCATCTCTTTTGATATAACACTTGCTTCCAAAGATCTTGAAATATCTAATAGTAGGCTTTTGACCAGTTCATAGCTCAAAAGGAGTCTTACCAATATCACCTTTGATTTCTACCCGTTTAAGTGTGTACGCAACATTACTCACAACTTCTCTCTAGTAGATATGAGGTACATTTCCTTTCAACATCATGGTTCTAGCAGCATCTAGAACTATTTTGTTCTTCCTTTCCATAACTCCATTTTGTTGAGGGGTCCATGGTGCAGATAATTGTCTCTTTATTCCATGTTCTTCACAAAAAGAATTAAACTCATCGGAAGTGAATTCACCACCTCTATCTGATCTCAGACACTTAATCTTTAGACCTATCTCTGTCTCAACCATGGCCATAAAGATCTTGAAAATTTCCAAAGCTTCAGATTTCTCCCTTAAGAAAGTAGCCCACATCATCCTTGAATAGTCATCAATAAGCAACATTACGTACTTGTATCCTTGTAAACTTCTAGTTCTAGCAAGACCACACAAATCAATATGCACAAGATCCAACAATCCATTTGAATTTTGTTGTTTACTCTAAAATTAAATTCTTGTTTGCTTTCCTAACTGACATTCTTTGCATATGGCATTAGTAGGTTTCATCAACTTAGGAAGATCTCTCATAGCCTTAGTGGAATTTATCTTGGAAATATTATCAAAGTTAACATGACACATTCTCCTATGCCACAACCAACTTTCATCAAATTGAGCAATCAAAAAAACTTTTACTAGCAGCACTCAAGTGGAAAATATTACCTTTTGTTTTTGTACCTGATGCAATCACATTTCCAAAATTTCCCAATATTTTGTACTTACCATCCATGAACTGAAGATTGTAACCCTTATCAACCATCTGTCCAACACTTAAAATATTATGCTTCAAACCTTCAAAATATAAGACATCATCAATATTATGCTTACCATCAATAGAAATGCATCCTCTTCCATGGATCACACCAGCTTTGTCATCACCAAATCTCACAACACCACCATCATACTTTTCCAAACTCACAAACTTACTTTTATCTCTTATCATATGAGGAGAACAACCACTGTCAATTACCCATTCATCTTTCTCTTCAACTCAAGAAGCTAGGGCTTTCTCCACATTTGTACAACTAGCAGATTTAGTAGACACATGATTATTTTCCTTGATAGAAATAAACACTGTAAATTCATCTTCACTTGCATTTCATTTTTCAGATTCATCATCTATCACACCTTCATCAACAACATAGTAACACTTCTTTTAGAATTTAGGCTTGTTAAATTTTGGCTTCGAAACTCTCTCAAGACACCTTGATGCAAAATGACCTATCTTATTGTAAGAGAAACATTTAATGGGAAAATTCCCCTTATACTTACCTTGTCCTCTAGCTTCTCTTTTCACAATCAATGCTTCAAGTTCTTCTAGCTCTCTTTCTTCTTCATCGATCCATTTCATTTCATCCTCATACTTGAATTTATTTCATTATGAACTTTCACTCAGATCATATCTTTGTTTATCTCTTCCAGAAGTAGTGGCCTTAAATGTAGATTCAACCTTATGAAGGGCATCACCAAATTCACTCAACTCAAAAGCAGTAAGCTTACCAATCAACATATCTCTAGTAACATTTATCATAGTTTGGATCTCTTCAATAGCACTAGCCTTGACTTTGTAAGAATTAGGAAAGGATCTAAGCACTTTAGCAACAATCTATGATTTGTCTATTTGTCCACTAGCACATCTTATACCACACACAAGTTCATTCCCTCTTTGCATGAAAGTAGTAAAATTTTCATCATCACCCATTTTCAACTTTTCATATTTCCCTTTTAGACTTTGTAGCTTAGCAATCTTCACATTAGCATCACCTTCATACAAGGTGTCCAAATTTTTCCAGATCTCATAAGCAGTCTTCAGATCCATCACATTTGTAATCTTAGTATCAGTCAAATCACTCAACAACACCTCCTTAGCCCTGATATTATACTTATCATCCCTAATGTTGGTAGAAGTAGAAGGACCATTTTGTGGAATAACATATCTATTACTTGTAATGCTCTAGTAGGATCCACCAATGTATCTCAGATGGCACTCCATTCAAGTCTTCCACAAAGAATAATTTTTTCCATCAAATCTAGGACTATTCTTCTTATAATTTGTCATCCCAGATCACCTCAACCTATAAACTTCTTCCAAGGAACCTTCTCTGATACAAATTGTTGGCAACTCAAGGGTAGACAAGTGAGAGGAGGGGGTGAATTAGTTGTCACTGAATTTAAAACTTATTCAACTTATTAACCTTATTTTTAGATTTGATCATTAATCATGAAAGCATAAATGAAAAACACATCAAAAGCACACATAACACCATGATTTTTACGTGGAAATCCTGTTAAGGGAAAAACCATGGCAGAGGTCAGTCCACAAGATTATACCTTGTTAAAAGTATAAGGAAATATGAATGGGGAATGCACATGCATTTAGGCACACTACCTAGAGCACATTGCTCAATTACAAAGGAAGACACACTGTCTTACAGAAAGGTTGTGATTAAATCCATCAGACTTTGAACTAAGAAAATAGCATCTGCTAATGCCTGGTTAGAGTTCTAGTTAAGCATATGAACGCTTCTTCACTCTCTACTCTACCTTCAAATAATTTGAACAATATTCACACACAGGAATCACGCACTTCACACTTACACACTCCAACACACTTCCAAATGATAAAACAATCACTTTTATATATCTGCAAAAATAAATTACATTGCTATAAGTCAGCTCCAAAGAAATAATAAAATGAATACAAATAGTCGACTCAGATCAAATAAAGATTAATCATGCAAATCAACCAAGGTCAGACAAAACATAGTGAAGACCGAAAATAACATCCTCAAACATGAACTACTTCAATTAATTACTCCTCGAAGATCCACAACACGCTTCAACACCTTGTTAGCCAAGAACATGAAAAAAATGAACACACAAGAGAAAATCTCAGATCATGAGCACAACGATCAATGTAGATGTGCAACACAAATAGAGCATAAACTAGAAACATCCACAAGCATCATGAAACATCAGAGAAGCATCTGCAACAAAAAAAACTTACTGAAATCACATGATGTTCATTTAGGAACACAAACTGAAGTAACAAAAAAATTGTCATAATACAAATCTTCATAACTTGATCAAATCTTCACGTGGATCTCTAAAACTTGATGTGGATAGACTAGATATAATCAAGAAGAAACCCTTTAGTCCACAACCTCTGAACAACAATGTACTAATCACACCGATAGAAAGAACTTCACTTCACCACTGACAACCTGTAGCACTTCTTATTATAATTTTCTCAATATCCTCGACATATGCAGCTTCTAATGCAACAATGCTAATAGTGTTGACATCAATGACAACCACATATCAGAAACACACTACAACATCCAATAGAACATACCTAACCAGTTAGGTTCAAACATACCTTTGCCATCTTGATTCAGTTGTACTTTCTAATTCTCTTTGAGTACAATGCCAACAACCTAAAAGTTTTTATTTTAGATCTTTTTATTGTAGCTTCATTTGAGCCTATTTTGATAAACCTAAAGATGGTTTAATGTGATCAAATACCTTTCATCTAGGATTTCCAATTCATTCAATCTAGAGACACTATATTCCTCATTGTTGACCATGGCTTTTAGTGATATTTGTAGTGAGGGAATTTCAATTTCGATAGGTAAGACAACTTTAGATTTGTAGACAAAGGAAAAAGATGTGGCACATATAAGTGTACAAATACTAGTTCGGTAAGCCCATAGGGTTGGGTTCAGTTGTAAATTCCAATCATGATCGGTGTCATTAACAATATTTTTTAGTATCTTTAGAATGTTTTTTTAGATGCTTCATCCTAACCATTTCCTTAGGGATAGTAGGGTGTGAAGAATATGTGCTAGATAAAAAATTGGGAATAAAGATCTTTGAAATTTTGGTTTTTGAATGGGGTTCCATTATCTATTATGATGGTTTGGGGAATTCCATATTGACATATTAGATAATTCAAGATGAACTTGGATATCTTTTTCCCTATGATGTATGTTAATGGAATTTCTTCTGTCCATTTTGTGAAGTATTTAGTTGTGGTAATAATGAACTTGTGTCCATTGGATGAAGTGAGAGAGATATTATCTACCAAATATAATCCCCACTATGAAAAGGCCATGGTGTTGTGGTAAGTCTCAGCTCATGTGCTTGTGCATAAACATGATCACTATGTTGTTGTCACTGGTGACATTTTTTGGAGTGCTAAATGCATTCTTGTTCCATAGAGTACCAATAGTACCCTATTCTCAACAACTTTTGTACTAGGTTAGGTCCACTAGAGTGGAACCCACAAACACATTTTTGTACCTCTTGTAAGGTTTTTTGTGCTTCTTTTTCATTAAAACATTAGAGTAAAGTACCATCTAAACTTCAACGATATAAGGTGTTTCCTACAATTGTGAATCGGGAAGTCCTTCAAGTAAAGGTCTTATTTTGGGTCATTGTTAATTCAGGGGATATGATAATATGTTGGATATAGTCAAATGTGTCTTGGTACCATGGTGAGTTAGTACCAACAACAACACACACTCGTTCTAATTTTAGGATATCGAATGTTGGTATGAGTAGTTGCTCCAAAAGGAATTCATACTTAGGAATGTTTTGTAGAATATCGAGAAGTGAACCTATCATTTCCACGTCGGCTACTCTGTTGTTGATTCAAGGAACCTATTCAAAGGCAATGGTGAAAAAATATTGTTTGAATCTATCCACCATCCTTTTATATGGAATCAACTTGTCATCCTTTGTTTGATACTCATCATTTTCTTTCCTAATTACCAATTGAGATTCTCCATAAACCTACAGTTCTTTTATCCTCCATTCTATTTCCATCTTGAGTCCTGTGATTAGTTCTTCATCCTTCAAGATGTTATTTGTACATAGGAAAAAAATTATGTAAGCCCTAGGTGTACTATCTCCCTATGGTGTGATAAATAAGATAAATTCTCTTGAGTTGTGTTGAGTGTGGGACCTATCAAAGTACAAGGTCCAACAACTTGTCTGTTTGTTCTATTAGCAGTATGCTTTCATTTGGGAAGTCAATTGTGAGAGACTAGTGATCTTCCATGACTGCTTTTGCTAGTTGATCTGCTATTATTTTTCCCTTGATGGATTTCTTGTATACATAATCTATGTTAAACTCACTCAATATCATCACCCATTTAGCAATCCTACTTGTTAGAGTTGCTTTTGCTAATAGGTACTTTAGTGGATCTACTTTTGAGATCAACTTTACTTGTTTGTTCAAGATGTAGTGTCTTAATTTCTATCCCACAAAAATAACAAAGAGACATGCTCTTTCTATGGGAGAATAGTTTAATTTGTAGTGGAACAGTGTTCGGTTGATGTATTAGACCACTCTTTGTTATTATCATCTAGTTGTGCTAGGAGAGCTCCTAATGTTGCTTGTGTTGTAGACATGTAGAGTATCATTTCTTTATATAGAATAGGTATCATTAATATTGGAGGAGTGAGTATATAATCATTTACTTGTTGGAATGCTTGATCACATCTACCATCCCACTTAAATGTGATGTCTTGGTGTAGGAGATGGGTGAATGGATGACACTTGCTTTCCAATTGTGCGATGAATTGCCTAATGGAGTGTAGTTTCCCTTGTAGAATTCTTAGCTACTTCAATGTCTTTGGAGGAGACATTTCTAATATGGCTTTTACCTTTGCAATATCTACTTCGATGCCTCTTCTTGATAATATGTATCCTAGTAGTTTCCCAAATGTTACTTTGAATACACACTTTTTTGGATTGAGCCTTAAGTTATACTATTTGAGCTCGTCAAACACTTTTGCTAGGTTGGTCAAATGGTATTCTCTTTTGATGGACTTCGTTATTATGTCATCCACATAATCTTCCATAATTGTATGCAATGTATCATGAAATATTGTATTCATTGCTTGCTAATAGGTTGCCCCTGCATTCTTTAGACCGAATAGCATGGCATTCCATTAGAAGGTCCCACATGCACAAGTGAATGTTGTTTTATGTTGATCGTAACAGGATATATTAATTTGATTATATCCATAAAAGTTGTCCATCAGTGATAACATTTCATGTCCTATGATTAGATCTACAATCATATCAATGCTCAAAAGAGGGAAGACATGTTTTGGGCAAGCCTTGTTTAAATCTCAGAAGTCAATACAGATTCTTATGCCCCCAGTGGGATTTGATACTAGTACTAGGTTTGATATCCATTTTGAATAATCAATTGGTCTTATGAACCCTACATATAGTAGATTCTTCAGTTCTACATTTACCAAAAGTGTTATCTAGGGATGAATCTTTCATAGCTTCTACTTGATGGGTTTAGCTCAGGGAAAATGGCTAGGTGGTGTACGACCAATGTTGGATCTAGCCCTGGAATGTCTACATATGTCCATGTGAATTTTATCTTTCTTTCAGTGATGAACACTAAGAAGTTCACTTTCTCTTCAAGATCAAGTTATGTTGCATGATATGTGATCTTGGGTGTTTCTTCCATGCAAAAATTAATAGGTTCAACTTCTTCAACTAGGAGTGTCGACTTCTCTTGATTTTCAAAAATAGGGAGATTGAATCCTCCATCTTTAGGTGCCACGAAGAGGTTTTCACCCTTAGATTCATCCTTTATTTTTCTCTTTTTAGGATCCTAAAGAGCCACATCATGGTTTTCCCTATGGGATCTCATGTTGATTTTTACATTGTCTTTTTCAATTTTACGAATAGAGGAAACAATATACCCTCCAAAATATGCTTCTTGTTTGAGTTCCACGATAAGCCCTACTTTATGATCTCTTGATGGTATATCAGTTTGAAGTCCCATAAACTTTGCAATAGCCTCATCATTATGAAATTGATCCAAAACAGGTGCGTGATATTATTGATCTGAATCTATTAACTAGGGGTAGTAGAGGGGTAGGCTATATGCTATCATCATTAGTTGTAAAGCTTATGAATGTTGTTGAAATGGTCAATATAGTTGTGGAATCATTCTCCCATTGAGTATATAGGTCATTGTCACTAGAAGCAAGGGAATCCCATTCATATGTGTTGGAGTCTATTCATAAGTATAGTCTTTAAGTATAGATTTGCTAGGTTAGGTAGGGTTTATACTTAGTCTAAACCTTTCAAACAGGTCCTTGATTGGTAATTAATTGTTTATATGATGGTAGGTATCCAATGTCTTAATGTTAGTGGAAGGAGCTCCTTTCTTAAAAGAGGCACATCCAACATTTGGAATAATCATGTCTATTGAACCATAGCATAACCCCATGTTCTTCTTTCTTTGTTCCACTATAATAGGTTCCCATCTTCCTTGTTTGTGTCACCCAAGGAAATTTTTTCTAGTGTATCCCATTTTTTTAGCTAGTTGATACCCTTTACTGCTAGGATCAATGGGAAGGGGCTGTAGTTGTTCTAGTTCGTCTTGTTCTTCTTTGTAATTCATTTATGAGAGGTCCTCCTTGTATATTTCCTCATCCTTCATATCTCCCTACTTGGTAAAGATTATGGGCTTGACTACCATTGTTACTGTTTGAACATGTTTGATCTCCTTAGGCCCTCCATAAACCTTTGGTGTTGGTAGAAGCATTCCAATGCAAAAAGCTTGATTGAAATGCTAATTTTTTTTACCCTTGTCAAGTACTTGGACCTTAGTATCAAATTTAGGTACCTTAGTTGGTGAGGGTTTAGTTGAGGTTGATGGTAGTGTTGATGGGTCAACATATTAGGAGTGGAATGATATATCATTACTAGGTACTCACTGGATTTTGTTGTATTTCTCCTCCAATTTTACATAGTAGAGGAAGGGTTCGAGATCAGTGTATACTATAACCTCATTTCCTTCATGAGGAAATTTTAGACACTAGTGAAATGCCGAAGGAATTGCTTGTAATGCATGAATCTATGGGCATCCTAGAAGAAGGTTATATGGTAGCTCAAGGTCTAGTACTTGACATGTTGTTTATGTTATTGTAAGACCTATTTGTATAGGAAGCCTAATGGTTCCTTCTGAATTTCTTTCATGGTCATCATAAGACCTTATAGTAACACTTTTCCCTTCTCCATTACATCATTAGAATACCCTGGCTATTTAAAAAAAATTAACGTACAAATGTTTAGACTTGCACCATTATCTATCAATACTCTTTTGACCTTATGTTTGTGGACACCAACCTCTATATAGAGGGCTTGGTTGTAGAATGATTTATGTGGAAGGTCTTTCTAAGAAAAGACTAAATGATGAGTGGTTGTGATTTTTCCAACCATGGATTGAAACTTATTAAGATTGAGGTCATTAGGCACTGATGTTTCGAAAGCTTTCTCTAGTATTTCCTTATGCATAGGTGATAATTTCAACAACTCTAGAATGGAGATCAAAGCGGGGGTCTTCTTTAGTTGTTCCACAATACTATAATTATTGGATTACTTAGTTGTGGGTTTAGGTGGGGTTACTTGTATTGTGACTTTCCCTCAACGAATAGTTTAGTTACATTTAGGGTTCCTACCTCATATAGTTAACACATTGACCCTAGTTTCATCTAACTGGGAGAGAGTTCTTAGGACAGTGTCACCATAGGTGTACCTGGCATTGTGATAGTATTTTTCTTTCACTTTGTCATTTTTATTAGCATGGTTAGGAATTGGATTAGTGTAGATTTGGAGGTATTTGTTCCCAGGATGGTGTTCTATATCAAATTCTCCCTTATTGATTAAGTCTTGCACTATATGTTTAAGTCTCATGCAATTATTCGTCGTATGCCCCTTGATCTTGTGGAACTCAAATAAGTATTTTTCATTGTACCATGGTGTTTTAAAACTTGGCTCTTCATAGTTTGCACACTTGTTGAGTTTGATGAGGTTTATTTGAACTATTTTTCACATGATTGTCTCAATTGGTTCTCCTAATGTGGTAAATTTCCTCCTTGGTTGGTTATATTGTCTTTGTTTTCCTCCCAAAATTATTTGTTGGTTATCCGATTGATTATTTTGGGGATAGTTGAGTCAATTGTTTTGTACATTGTTGAAAGCGAAGCTCATTTTTTCATCTTGGGATTTTTTACATTCCATACAACTTTAGCATCAACTACTCCATCGTTGGTAACATTTTTGTTCTTGGCCCAAATCTTGGGTTTGTCATTCAAACTAGAAGGGTTGTCTTTTGAGTTGTTTAGTTTAATGAGTCCCCTTGCTATGAGATCTCTTTGAATGTGTAGTCCTCTTTAAATAGTCTCTTCAAAGTTATTGGGGCACAACATGGTGATTTGGTAATTAATTTCTACTTGGACATTAGAAACAAAGATATCCAATAATTCTTTGTTGGGAATAGGCCACTTGCACCTACTAGCTTTATGTCTCCATCTTTGTAGGTAGGATGTAAAGGATCCCCCTTGGTTTTGCTTAATCTTGTAGAGGTCAGTGATGGTGACATCCTATTCTATGTTGAATGAGAAGTGGTCTAAAAATTTGTTAGTCAATTCATCAAATCTCTTAATACCTGGTGGTAGATGGGAGAACCATTCCATAATGTGACTAGTAAGTCTATGTGGAAAAAGTCTTATTAGGTAGGAATCATTTTTTTTCACTTCCATGCAAGCTACCGAGAAATCTCGCACTTGTTCTACTAGATCTCCTTTTCCCTTGTACTTCTCAAACTTTGGTATTTCAAAAATTGTCAGGAAGGTGAGCATAGTAATAGAGCAATAAAAAGGGAACAAACATATATCCTTTAGAGTGTAGGTATTATTTGGTTTTCTAAATTGGATGCCCAATGTCTTTTGATTTAGGGCTTGTAGTTTCATTCCTACCTTTGTGTTTGGTACATTTATTTGTGGACCCTATGCATAGTAGCCATGTTTTCCCACAAAGTTCATTTGATCATAGGTTGGGTATTGTGGAGGTATAGGACCTTGGTAGCCATGTGGGGTGGATGGAGGGTTAAGTACTTGTTGTACAAAAGGAGGATTAAGTCCTTATTGATTGTAAGGAGGGTTAAGTCCTTGTTGAACATAAGGAGGATTAAGTCCTTGTTGTGTGAAAGGAGGGCTAAGTCCTTGTTGAATTTAAGGAGGGTTAGGTCCTTGTTGTATGGAAGGAGTGTTAAGTCCTTGTTGAATGTAAGGAGGATTAAGTCCTTTTTATGGGGAAGGAGGATTAAGTCCTTGGTGAATGTAAGGAGGGTTAGGTCCTTGTTGAATGTAAGGAGGATTAATTTCCTTGTTGTGGGGAAGGAGGATTAAGTCCTTTTTTTATTTTGTTGAAGAGGGGTACCTTAATAGTTCATTGGTGGTACACCTTGTTGTGGTTGATTCTACTAAAGGATACCTTGGTAGTGTGTTAGTGGTACACCTTGTTGTTGGGATGAATTATTTTGAAGGTTACCCTGATAGTGCATTGGTGGTACACCTTGTTTTTGGGGCGAATTGGTTTGAAGGGTACCTTGATAGTGCATTAGTGGTACACCTTGTTGTTGGGACAAATTGTATTGAATGTTACCCTTATAGTGTTTTGGTGGTACACCTTATTGTTGGGACAAATTCGTTTGAAGGGTACCCTAGTAGTGTGTTAGTGGTACACCTTGTTGGATTGGTATGTTGGTTGAAGGATCAATATATGATGAATTATGTGGTATGTGTTGTCCTTGTAGTGGGATGCTACCTTGTGGCATGTATTGAAGTGGACCTCCTTGATATTGTTGGGCCACTATCGCTTTCTTGATTTGAGATAGTTTCCTAAACAAAGGGTTTTCCATTGGTCGTTGTTTAGGTTGATCATTGCTTCGTGAGAAGATTGGTGGCATGTTCAGAATCTCCACTCGTTTGGGTATTTCTTACAAAATTGGTTTATCCCCTAAGGGAATGAGGTTAGGATCCTTAAGACCTTCCACATTAAAGTCTATAGGCAGCTTAGCACCACTTTGTGCTAATTTGAAGTAGGCATTTGGATCCTTTCTTCACAATTTGTCCATCAGTTTAAGTACCTTGGGATTGTTGGAGTGTTGAAAGAATTCTTCCTCATCTATTTCTTCCTCACTATCCACTTATTTTATGACCATGTCCTTAGGATTTTTTTTTACCTATCCATCATTTCTTGTTGTCTATGGATTACTTCCTCCTCACTTGGTGGTTGGTTTGATGCTAGTTTGAATGTTGGTTCCTCTCAAGGAGTTATAAGGTCACTTGGTGTATAACCTCATGGATCACTTCTATCATTTGTGGTGTTCATTGGAGGTACACTAGAGCTACTTTTATTTGATTCCATATTTTTTCTATCCTGGGATCTTGTAGTTGTCATAAACAAGTGCCAAGATTTTATGAAATTTGGTGATTTCTAACTTTATGGAATGAACTAAATTCTTTGTTTCTGGGATTTACTATTTTTTTAAATATCGTATCTATTGCCACATAGGAGGTCGTGATACAGGCCTTCCGGCTGCAAGATCCACTTTTCATTCCTCTTTGTCTAGGATATTAGTTGTGTTTCTCCACTAGGTTGGTGTTTCCTTTTTATCAAATATGAAACTTCTCAAACTACTGATTATGTTTGATTGTTCACCTTCAATTTGTGTGAGGTGTGGTTGTATGATAGGTATTGTAAGGTTTGGTTTCTGAATTGGGGTAGTAGGATGCCAAATGGCCATAAAGTGAGTGGTGTTTTGATATGGTTTTTGTGATACTCAATACCCTAAAGTTTGAGTGATGTTTTGGATGACGCTATTTTTGGGACTCAAAATGTTGAAAGCTTGGACTGATATTTCACTTCATTTTTCTAGAGGATATGTTATGAAGAATCTACTTGAACTAGCTTTTGAGGTTCAATAAAATGTTGATATCTTAGAATTTTGAGTGAAGGAATGATCCAAGTTGTTTGTTTTGATTTTGAATTCCAAAACTAGATTGGAGTGTTTGTTTTTGGATGATGGACTAATGTTATTTATGATGTGTTTTGGGAGTCTAACTATTTTTGTTCTCACAAGATTTCTAGTCAGTTTCAGATAGTCTTTTGTTTTCACCAAAAACTAGAGCAAAAGTGGTGATTCTAGAGTAGTAGCAGCAATTTCTATCAAAAGCGGCTAGAGTTTGGTCAACTGTGACCAAGTCTGAAGGGAAACTATGGTAGGATTTTTCAAAATTGGCTTTTGTTTCAAGTTTTTTTCTAACTGATGAATTGTACAAGAAAAAGTGGTTGTTTTGGGAAAAAGCGGCCAATTTTTAGTCAACTACGACCAATAAAATAGGTCAAGTGTGGCATTGTTAAGATCAATAGTGACATTTTTATGTCAAGTACGTTTAGTTTTGCAAAAGTGGTAGGATTTTGATAGTGACTATCAAAATCTTGAGAGAAATGTGCCTATTTTTTACCAACTGTGGTATTCTTAAGTCAAAAGCAGCAAAAATAGTAGCAATACTAATTTTTTGTGTAGGTTTGTTTTCTAGTTTCTATGTTGGTAGCTGATTTGAACAAGTTTACAGATTTGGTGTCTTGTTTTGAACTAATTTGAGAATTTTGGCAAGTGATAATACAACACAACAATCAAAACTATTTGACCATAAATGTCTATAGCTTAATCAAGTTTCTTTCCATAAAAGCTCAAAGTTTGTGAAAGTTAAAATGCTAAAGCTATAATTTCCAATGTTGACTTTGTTCTTAATGTGACTTGAAATGTAATCCTAAATATTTGGACACCTTTAATATTTTTTTTTAATATATCTTCTAAGGAGTGCAAATATAGTGCTATTTTCAAAGTATTCGCACTAAGTCCAAAGGGTTTGATGTTTGATAACCATGTTCAATGCTTGTTTTGATGTGTTCATTTTAATTCAAGCACAATGTTTGATGTCCAAAGTGATTGATAATATTTTGGAAATTTTGTGAAAACAATTTACACTCTAGGGATAGACACGTTCTTTTAGATGGGATTACCTCATGCCCTGAAGGGATGACTTTACATGCATCTTATGGATAGTGTTTTAATCTCAACTGTAGGTCAAACTTGGTAAGTAATTTCTTGGAAGTAAATTCTGATGCACCACTTGAAAGAATGTTTTGGCTAAAAAAGTTGGCTTCTACTACATTGGTTCTTCGTAAAGCTCAGGGGATCCAATGCTTTGCTAGCATCCAGTAAGCCACTTAAGGCTTTAATTAACTTACTCAAGGCTCGATATACACAAGGTACCTCCCCTTACATGAATGACACTAACGACAACAATCACTGATGCAAGTCGTTTGTCATTTAGCCTTGACCATTTATATAGTGGCTTGAGTGAAATATCGCTTTGAGTTACCTTTGAGTTCTCCAATGCGGAATGTGTCTCAAAGGAAAACCCTCTAAAGTTAATTTTTTGAATTAAAATAAGTGTGAAACCCAAAAATACTTTTCTTCACCCAAAATCACCAAAAGATGCGAGGGGAGAGGATAGACACTCAGTTTTCCAAACACGAAAGACACATCATACAGTTCATTGCAATATTCTTTTTAATCTCCTCGAGTGGTGCTATCCAAAAAGAAATAAATGAAATGTGTACAAGATAGAAAAAAATTTTATGTGCACCAAAATGAAATATTCTAGATTTCAAACAAATAGATAGTAGTGTGCAAATCATAATGTTTTTTCCCAGTTTCAAGCACCAAAAACTAAGTGTTTCTAAAAACCTTATCTTAATGTGGTCAACAAAATAAACACGTTCATTTCATCAACATAATAAAAGCGTTGGTAAAAAAGACACACTTCATTTTATGAGCACCAAAATTGAAATTTTTTCTAATCTACAAAAGCTTTTGAAAATTCTTTTTAGAAGACCAAATTGAAAGTGTGTAAGTTTGTGGGGTTCATTTTTATAGCACCAAATCGAAATATATTTTAACTAGAAAGCTTTTTGAAAGATTCTTTTTAAAGCACCAAATTGAAATCTTTTTCTAAGCTAGAAAGCTTTTTGAAATATTCTTTTTAAAGAACCAAATTGAAATCATTTTCTAATCTACAAAGGTTTTGAAAGATTTTTTTAAAGTACCAAATTGAAAGTGTGTGAGTTGTGGGGTTCATTTGTTAAGCACCAAATTAAATTTTTTTCCTAAACTAGAAAGCTTTCAAAAAGTTGGACTTGGATCATTCGCCTTCTTTGCAATAAAATTTTTTGTTGTTCTTGATTTAAAGTGTACCATATCCTGCAAGAGCTACATGAATAAGTCATCAAACACAAAAAATCCAAAACAAGCACCCGTTAGCATCAAAAATTGAAAAACTACTTTGCAAATTTCAGATAGAAATAATAATAGAGAAAAAGTGAAACTTAAAATCAAAAGTGGCCCCTATTATTTTAACAAATGTGGTTAGCAAAATAAAAGGTGGGCCTATTTCTGAAGCCAAAGTGGTTGGAATTTTCAAAAGTGGCCCTATTTCCAAAGAAAAAGTGTTAGAAATGGAAAAAACGGTTGAAAAATGAGTGACTATGCAAGAAACAAAAGAGCGACCATGTGAATTTTCTATAGCTTTTGTGTGAAGATTTTTCAAATGAATTTCTATAACTTGCAACTATTCAAAACACACTCAAGGAAATGTTAATGTCAAGGACTGAGGTCCCACTAGGTGTGCCAGAATGTGTAAGGGGAAACCGATAAGCATAGGATAGTCAAACATGAATGAATTAAACTAATCTAATTCAAATGAAATATTTAGATTCATACCCATTACCCTTGAAATGAAACTATGAAGAAACAAAATAAAATAATGTAATCAAAGAAGAGAACATAAATTGAATTCATAAAACATAGTGTTAACATCCCGTGTTGAAGTGTATTAGCAATGATGTTGGATCACTATTGTATCAAAGTGAAGCCTCCATTTGTGCATTGTAAAAGCTTCAAAGTGATGTGATGTTGATCAAAGATGTGTGTAAAAGCTTGTGAGAAATTGATTGTCAATTTGTCATTACTTTGTTGTGCAAAAGATGTCAATTCTCTAATTGCTTTTGAGAAGAAATGAGGTTGTTATATAAATTTTGTGTTTTGAAATGAACAATTGAGATCATGTGGTAGAATATCCTGATCAATAGTTCAAAACCATTGAGAGGAATTAGATGGGAAGAATCAATGGATTTTTATTATGTAATCAGTGTGATTGATGAAATCAATTTGAGTGTTTAGTGGAATTGAGGAAATAAATTGCCTAATCTGTGGAATTGAGGAAATCAAGTTGAGCCTTTAGTGGGATTGAAGAATAGATGAATCAAATAGCCAATCAGAGTGAGGAATCGAGTGATAGTAATTTTCTCAATCATGGAAGTGGGTGAAGGTAATTAATTAATTGATTTAATTAATTAATCTTTTTGAGTTTAACATGCAAATCATGTTTGACTTTTTTAAACAAAGTGTATTTTTTGTTGAAGTTTTTGGATGATGTTTTGAATAATTAATTTAATTATTCAAGTTTAGGGGAAAGTGATTTAATTAGACTATTAAGTATTAATAATTTAATTGATTTAGGGGAATTGGGTAAATTAGCGACATAAGTAAATAATTGACGTTATTTAATTATTCAAGAGGAATAAAGTTAGATTAGGACTTTATTAAATAAATGAAATTTATTTAATTAGTCAAAAATAATGAAAAAGTTAATTAATTAAATAATGTAATATTAGTCAATTAATAGAGGAAATTAGGTTTTTTGATGTAATTGATGTGAAATGCAGTGATATTAGGTGATAATAATGTTGATGATGAGAAAATGTCATTTAGAATGTGTGATAAGTGTTAAGTAATTTTTTACATGTCTACACTTGAAACATAAACCTTCAACAACTTGTGGAGGCCAAAACTTTCTTTCAATAACACATGCTTCAATATGAACAACAAGAGAGACCATAAAACAAGGTGTAGACCATTAGAAACATCTCTTCACAATCATCAATACTTTTAATCCTACTCTTAATGCTTTTAATACTCATCTTAATATATCATTGAAACCTCAAAAATGGTAGTTATAATGTTTTAGGGCACACAAGCATCGATTTTCTTTAAGTTTCATGCAAGGAAACCTTAGAGGTCCCTCAAGGATGGAATGAGGGAAAGAGATCTGAAATAAGGTGTCCTAGGGTTTGATTGAAGACTAAAAGGGGGTTCACCACCAAGCAAAGGCTTGGAAAGAAAAGTAATGAAAGTATCATGCAAACTTGACTAGATGACCTAGGAAATGAAACTAAAAATTAGAGAAACTAAACTGAGAATGAATAGAGGAATACTTGGAAGAAAGATGTGATCAAAATAAGCTCCAAAACCTTGAAAATCTATTACTTGAGGCTCATTGGGACTCATATGCTAGCCTGGGCGGTTTATTCCCAAACTAGGGTTTCTATGCAGAAATTGGAATCTAGAAGTGACAAGTCCAGAACTCCTAAAATATGGAAAAAGCATTTTATTTGGACTCATACGCCACAAGTGGCGTATTAGTCCCATTCTACTTTTTGGGAATGTCAAGATTATAATTTTTTCTCCTATCTTTTCTTTTTCTTCTAAAATTGATTTTCGGATCTAAAACACAAAATTGCAACATGTAGATGAATTTTTGTCATCTTGTAAACAAGGTGACAACTTTGACAATTTTGCAACCTTGACAACTTTCTCCAACCTTGCTCTTGAATGCATCTTTAACCTAGATCTGCAAACCACACATCAAAGAGAGGGAAAAGCTTGTTGATTGTTAGGAAATAGGGTTTTGCATTATCAAACCCCATTTAGGTAATTAAAAATTATGATGAAACAATGAAACCTGAACATGAAATATGAAACATGAACAATGATACCTTAAATGATGTCTTGCAATGTAAATTTGCAATCTATCATGAAGTGACCATGAAGAATGTAGATCTTGATCTTGAATTAGATTTGAAACAATGCTTAACTTGGATCTTCAATACTACATCAACAACACTAGCTCAACAACATGCTTGATGCATTATTCCTTTGACACGATGATTGATCTTGATTTGCTACAACTAATGATGAAGAAATCTACCCGTGAATGCCTTAGAAATTCTCTTGAATACTCTATAAAGATCTTGTGAAGTCTTAATATTCCTGAATCTTTGATTTCTTAGTGAAATAATGATTTGAAAACTTGTTTATATAGGCATTCCATCTAAATTACCATTTATTAGATCACAAATATCGACATTCATGAAATTTGAATCCAAAACCTTGATTTTCCACTCAAAACCCAAAAAAGGGTCCAAATGGGACTCATACACAACTTTTGGTTTATAGGTACCATCTATGTGGGACTCATATACCCAAGGTGGTGTATGGATCCCACCAAGGCTTTTTCGGTTGAGGAAATGTCGGGGAGTCAGGAAATTAAGTGTATTTATTGATTATTTCAATATTTTGGTTGAAATAAGTATCAAGATACATAAAAATGGTCTTAGAGACCTATTAATGATGATATGAAGGTCATAAATGCAAGAGGACCCAAAATTTAATGTGAAGGTGTAAACAAATACACTTTACAACACTAAATTAAGGAAAAATTGGGTCTATTTAGCTTAAAAGGGATCTAAACCTAATGTGAATGTGTAAAAAACATTACAACACTATATCAAGGAAAAATTAAGTTCATTTTAGTGTTAATCATTCCCAAATTAAGTGTGAAATGTAAAGGATGACATTTTTCTATAGTACATTTAGCCCCAACTTCAGTGAGTGGAGGAACTTGCTTCAAACTCACACTAAAGTAGACATTCAAGAGGGGTCCATGTGTACCAATGTGGATGGCCTAGGATAACAAAGATCAAGCAGGTGGTCAAGCCCCCAAGATCCAAGATCCTATGTCAAAGCAACATAAGCACAAAAGGACATACACAAGGTGTATGATATGCAACAAAAAAAGATACACCAACATGCAATGTCAATCACATAAAGACGAAAGGAAAAGAAAGAAAAGGTGGATCAAGATTTGACCTTTTGTCTAGCATGTTATGGATCAGATCTAAGTTGTTTGTCCAAAAATGCATGGTCACTCTAAGGCAATGTGAATTCAGGTTGTTCGTTGGGTGAGTATCCAAAAAGGGTGGCTTACAAGTGGAGCACATTGTCCACTATACAAAAAAGTGCATGCTCACAAGGGCTAGTGGAACCTTAGTCCATCCACTAGGTGAGCCCCCAGAGAGGTGAGACAAATACGCATGTGGTTGGTAGGTGCCAACACAAACAAGCAAGTGGCTATGGGAAAGTCATGCCTAAGTTCAACTCCCATACATTCAACCATACCAAAGCTATACCTCCTAATAACCTTTAATAATGTGCCACACAACAATGAAATTTGAGCTTCATGAGACAAGAAAATATTTTTATGCTTGAAACTCATGAAAAAACAAGATGGATACCTAGACAAGCAAAGTGTGTTATGCAAGGTGGCCATGTAATGGTTATTTTAAATGCGAAGTAGTGTAAGGTATGTTCAAAGGGATTTTTATTAGTTCATGTAACGTCTCTTCTTAGGGAACATTGTGCCTAATGTCTCCAAGAGAGGAAAAGTCAAATAAATATCATGCTCTTAGATGAAATCAAACCCAATGACACCACCAAGAAATGGATGCATCACAAGAAGAAAGAAAAATCATTCAGTGAAACATGAGTGTTAATGTATGCCCCCACTTTAAAGTGGTTACTAGCACCATTGATGTGATCCATTGCTTTAAAGTAGAATAAGACATGAGAGGTTATTTGGAAAACCCTATGCAAAGTCACATGTTTCCAAATGAAGCTACATCATGGATAAGGGGTTTCCCCCAAAACTCAATATGTCACATGTGAGCCAACTTAAGGCATGTCATCCACATTTCAAGGTTGCTCTTATATATACATGGAAGGTGGTCAACTAACCAAAAGAGACAACAATAGGTGTCATACAAGGACAGTGCTACCTAATCCTCTTGCCCCCACTTAGTGCAAGGCAAGGATGAGTTAAGATGATTGATGAGAAGTATGCTAGAGTGAAAATTAGTATCAATTAGAGGAATAAGGTGCCCCAACATAAGGAAGAGCACCGCACTCCTTAAGATGTTGAATTTTATCATTTAAATCCTTACATTCATTAGTAGAATGACCATGAACTCTATGATATGTGAAAAATGAACTCCTGTAGTAAAATTTATTGTGTGTTCTTGGAGGGAGAGATATCAAATGATCTTGGAGTCTTGAAAAGATACTCTCTTGATCAAAAGTAGAAGATGTTGCCTTATTTTGTGAAAAATATATCTCTTGCTTAGTACAAGGTGTAATACCTACACAAGACTCTTTAGATTGTGAGATTTTGTGCTCTCCTTGAAAGGAGGGTGTAAAATCTAACAAATTTGAATCATTAGTGTTTTTTCGTGATGACATTGATATTAAGCAAGGATTTCTCTATTTCTTTCATTTCTTTTGAAGGATAATAACCAAGACCACTAGTGTCTATTAGTTCAAGATGCACTAGTGTTAAAGTTTTCTTAGAAGGATCTTTTGTAAGAATGTTGACATTAAGGGAAGGCTTATTTGTTACTTTTGAGAGACAATAACTAAAATTTCATTAATCATTCCTTGCATGTTAGGCTCTATAGGGACATAGATACCTTGTTCTCTAGGACCACATCCTTTTCCATTATATTCAAGTTGTTTCATGAGTTCATAACCTTTCCCATAAAGATTTTTCATTTCTTTTGGATTTGGTGGTTGTTTATAATCAGCTTCATCAAATTTTTCTTTATAACTTGTTTCTTGTAAAGTGTTTGAGGTGGATGTATTCGAAGGGTCTTCCAAATTTTGTGTGGACAATATCACTTTTTCTTTTCCCTTTTCAGATTTTTTTTTTATGATCTTGTATTCTCTGATGAATGACATGAAATCTAAGGAACCTCAATCATCTTCTAATAAATTTGTGAATTCCTAAATATATTTTTCTTTGTCTTTATGTTGCACGGGTTCTACTTGTGTAGTGGGTTTCAATGTTTTCAAAGGATTCTCCTTATTTTTCTCAATGTTTAAATAATTGTTTGGTTCAGGGTCAGCTTTGAGTGTGTACACTTTGCTGTTGTAGACATACTTCATTATACAATGAAGAGTAGAAGGCACCCCATTCATTGCATGAATCCATGGTATTCCTAAAATAAGATTATATGAAAGATCATGAGGCATAACATGGATCGGTGTTTCTAATGTGGCTTTTCTAGGTGTAATAGACAAAGTGATCACACCAAGAGGTCATTTTCCCACATTATCAAACCCACTAATAGATAAAGAGCTAGGTTGAATTTTTGATTTATCCACACCAAGCCTATCCAAAAGGTTTACACTACACACATTAATAGTGGAGTCATTGTCGACAAGGGTTTTCTTTATCCCTGTTCTATTATATCAAAATATTATTATGAAAGCATCATTTTGTTTTTGTACTTCCAAAGGAGGGAGCTCACTTTGGTGGAAAAAAATGTCAGCATTCATTCCTTGAATCAGGATTGCTATATCATTTGGTTGTGCATTAGAAGGCATAGGAACTTTTTGTATAGAACTTTGAATCATGTTGTGATAATGAGGGGAGGCTTGAATAAGGTTCCATAATAATATCTTAGTAGCAGTATTCTTTAGTTGTTCAACAAGATTGTACTCCTTTTCACTTTGTAAAGGAAAATGTGGAAGAAAAGGCAAGATAGGGTTAGGTAATGGGAGGGATGTTGTTGTTTTTCTTGGTTGTGGATTGTTTCTAGTGTTATATGTATGAGAAACAGTATTATAACTTGGTTGCTGTGAAATATTGTGCGGGTGGGTAGAGAATTAGAGGATTCTTAGGATGTCCCATAGGGTATTTAGGAGGTCCAATAATTAAGGGGGGTCTAACAAACACTTGTGCATTCAATACCTCAACAGTTTCAATTTGATGTATTTCTAATGAAGGGGAATCTAGTGTCATGTTTTCACCATCATCTAAGGAGGTAAAATTACTATTGTTAATGTCATTTTCTTGCACCATGATATCCTCCCTAGGAGGAGACTTTTTAGGGGAACTACAACTAGATGTTCATGACATTCAAAGGTTGGTTCTTCTAAAGTGACTTCATCACAAGTAAGGGAGTTATCAATGGTTGTGTTTTCTTGATTATTAATGATGGCATTCTCTTGTTCAATAATTTTTTTTCTAGGGGAAGAGAGGTAGATAAGATTATCATGACTTTCATCAATTGGATTTTCTAACATCAAAGTATCTTCTTCACAACTAGGAGATGTACTAGGAGAAGAACAAATGTGATTGTCATGATTTTCCATAATTTCATTCCTTTGTCCCATAATTTCTTGTAAAATAGGATAGGTAGGGGAAGAAACATAAAGATGGTTGTCATATATCTTAAATATTTTATCATCTAACACCAACATATCTCCATCATTTACAATATTATCACAAGAGGGGAAGATGTTGGGAGTGGTATTTATGTAGGTTTCAATGGTCTCTTGTTGTGTTATGTGATCATAATTATTATCTATGGTTGTTTCCTCTTGTTCATCAATGTCTTTCCCAATAAGAGAGGTAGGAGGGGAGAAACAACTAGGGTTCTCAAAACTCTCATTGATTGGTTCTTCTAACACCAAAATATCTTCTTCACAAATAGGAGAGATATTAGGAGCAGAACAAATATGATTTTTATGATTTCCCAAGGGTGTATTCTCTTTTGCCAAAGCATTCTCATAGTGGGGGGATATGAAATTTTTCTTAGCATGCCTAGATAGGTAAGATACTAACATTGTTAGACCAAGAATGAAAAGTACTTCTAACCATCTTAAGCAATGCCTAAAGAATGTAAACAATGTATGTCCAAAGATGAAAAATACTTTTATCCAATGTATGCAAAGCTTTAAGAATGCAAACAATGTGTATCTAAAAATGAAAAGCACTGTTATCAAACTTTGCAAAGCTTCATGAATATAAAAATTGTGTATACAAAAGTGAAAAGTACTTTTATCCATATTATGCAAAGTTTCATAAATGTGAACATTTTCAAATCTGATGATTTTTTCTATTGAAATGATTTAGAAAGAATTGAAAAATGACTACCCTCAATTGATGTTTTTGACCTAGATGCATAAAATAGAAGTTCATAAAAATTTCTACACTGATACTATAGGTTACCAACAAGCTTAAAAAGTACAAAAACAATGTTTTTAATGTTGTAAAAGGTAGTTTCATGCCTGATCTGGGACTAAATCATCTAGAGGAGCATATGAGTCTGAGTTAGGGTTTTTCAGGGATTCAAATGCTAGAAAAAAATCCACATAGAACTCCCAGAAATTAGTTAAAACAACCTGCACTAGGACTAAATCGCCCAAAGGGGCGTATGAGTCCAATATTAGGGTTTTTACAAAAATTTCAGAAAATTTTGAGTGAATGTTATGTTTTATGGTTTGTATGATGTCTAGACTAAGTTCAATTACAGTTTTCAAGAGAAATTTAATGATGCAAGATAGAAAAATGCAACCTATATGCACTTTCAATAATGCAAGATTTAGAAACTCTAGATGCTAATTAACTAACACAAAAACTAATGCAAATTCAATGCAATATAGATATAGAACTATGATGCACGTCATCAAAAATAAGGTGTTCTAAAGGCTAGGTTCACCAAAATGAAACCTTGAAAATTGTAGTTATAATGTTTTAGGGAACGCAACCACCGATTTTGTACAATTTTCACTCAAGGAAACCTTAGAGGTCTCAATCCAAGGATGGAATGAGGGATAGAGATCTTTAATAAGGTGTCCTAGGGTATGATTAAAGAATAAAAGGGGGCTCACCACCAAGCAAAGGATTGGAAAGAAAAGTAGTGAAAGTATCATGCAAACTTGACTAGATGAAGTAGGAAATAAAACTAAAAAATCAGAATAGTAAACTAGGAATGAACAGAGGAATTTTTGAAAGAAAGTTGTGGTTAGAACAAGCTCCAAAACCCTGAAATTCTACTACTTGAGGCTCATTGGGACTCATACACTAGTCTGGGTGATTTAGTCCCAGACTAGGGTTTCTATGCAAAAACTGGAATCTAGAAGTGACAAGTCTGGAACTCTTGAAATATGGAAAAATCATTGTACTAGGACTCATAATCCACAAGTGGTGTATCATTCCTATTCTAATTTTTTAGAATGTAAAGAACATAATCCTTCTCCTATCTCTACTCTTCCTTCCAAACTTGCTTTCTAGATTTGAAACATTGAATTGTAACCAAAAAATGACTTTTTGTGATCTTGTAAACAAAGTGACAACTTTGACAATTTTGCAACCTTGAAAACTTTCTCCAACCTTGCTCTTCAATACATCTTTAACCTAGATCTACAAATCACACATCAAAGAGAGGGAAAAAAAATTGATGATTAGGGAATAGGGTTTTTCCTTGGTCAAACCCCATTTAGGTACTTAAACCTTATGATGAAACAATGAAACATGAAACATGGAACATGAACAATGATACCTTGAATGATGTCTTGCAACGTAAATATGAAATCTACCATGAGGTGGCCATAAATAATGTAGATCTTTATCTTGAATTAGATGTGAAACAATTCTTAACTTGGATCTTCAATACTATGTCAACAACACTAGCTCAATGACATGCTTGATGCATTATGCCTTTGACATGATGGTGGATCTTAATTTTTTGCAAATAATGATGAAGAAATATTCCCTTGAATGCTTTAAAAATTCTCTTGAATACTCTATGATGCTCTTGTGAAGTATTAGGATGCTTGAATCTTTGATTGCTTAGTAAAATAATGCTTTGAAACCTTGTTTATATAGGCATTCAATCTAACTTACTGTTTATTAGATCCCAAATTTTGACATTCATGAAATTTGAATCCAAAACCATGATTTCTTGCTCAAAACCCTAAAAAGGGGCCAAATGGGACTCATATGCCACTTGTGGTGTATAGGTTCCATTTGGGTGGGACTCATACACCCAAGGTGGAATATGGGTCACACCAAGGCTTTTTAGGTTGAGGAAATATCAAGGAGTGAGGAAATTAAGTCTATTTATTTATTATGTCAGGATTTAAGTTGAAATAAGCCTCATGGTGCATAATAAAGGGTCTTAGGGGCCTATTAGTTATGAAATGGTCATAAATGCAAGAAGGCCCAAAAATTAGTGTGGTGTAAATAAATACACTTTACAACACTAAATTAAAGAAAAAATAGGTCTATTTAGCTTAAAAGGGCCTTAAACCTAATGTGAATGCATAAAACACATTACAACACTAGATCAAGGCAACATTAGGTTGATTTTAATGTTAATCATTTCCAAATTAAGTATGAAAATGTAAAGGACAACATTTTTCTACACTACAATCATTATGAAATCAACTTTGGTGACAACAACCATTACTTCAACCAAGGAATAACATTCAACCATGAACATCACCAAAACACCATCATACACCAAACACAACCCAAAAAAAATGTTGTCAATAATGACAAGTAATGGAAGCAAAAAATATCAAAAAATTATACAACAATCTTCTTAAGTGTTGACAACAATAACAACTAACAAACAGTGTTGACATCAATGACAACCACTACCAACAATCTCCCCCTTTGGCATTGATGAAAACACACACCTATTCACTCTCCCCCTTTGACATCAAGGAAAAAGGGAAACACACATCTACATATAGAAGGCAACACAATATTCAAGGACAAAGGGCCAAAGATCTTCAATTGAAACAACATCACATTCTCCCCATTTGACCAATAGTTTCATATGCACAACATCTGCATAACTCTTCAAACTCCCCTTGAGAGGTAGCACATCCATCTAGGAGAAAGGGATATGACCTAAATTTTACCGCCTAGATAGATGCACCATTTATGCATCTAGTTAGAGAAAGGAGGGACAATAACCCCTAACTTTTTCCAAAGATACTCAAAAGTATCTTTTGAAAGTTCCTTATTGAAAATGTTTGCAATCTGATCCTTGGAAGGTACATAATCCAATTTTATTTCATGCTTTGCAACCTTCTCTCTTAAAATATGATACAAAATAGAAATGTATTTTGTTCTTGAATGCATTACTAGATTCTTGGAAATATTAATTGTACTGGTATTATCACACAATATAGGAATGGGTTCATCATATACCACCTTTACATCCTTCAAAGTTTGCTTCATCCATAACACTTGGGTGGAGCAAGATGTTGTTGCAATATACTCAGCTTATGTTGTGGATAAGAAAATTGAGTCTTGCTTGTTAATGAACTAGGATCCCAATTTGTCTCCCAAGAAGAATGCATTACCACTAGTACTTCTATTGTCATCCACACATCCTACCCAATCATAATCAGTATAATCACTCAAAGAAAAATTATCATCCTTCTTATACCATAAATCATAGTTTGAAGTTCCCTTTAAATATCTGAAAATTCCTTTTATTTCTTTTTCATGAGATTGCTTGGGATTAGCTTGAAATATGGCAACCAAACATACCACATGCATAATATCAAGTCTAGAAGTAGTCAAGTGCAACAAGCCTCCAATCATAGACCTATAAATATTATGGTTAACCTCTAGAGACTCATCACATTTTCTCAAGAGAAAGCCAGTGACCATAGGAGTACCAACTAGTTTGGAATCCTCCATGCCAAAAAAATTTCAACATCTCCTTTATATAATTAGTATGAGAAATAAAGATACCACAATCTTGCTGAAAAATTTGAAGCCCAAGGAAGAAAGACAACTCACAAATCATAGACATTTCAACCTCTTTATGCATCTCCTCAGCAAACCTTTTGTACATATCATCATCTCCACCAAAGATGATGCAATCAACATATACAACCACAATCAAAAACTTGTCTTCTTGAACCTTAATGTAAAGATTGATGTTTGTAGTACCTTGCTTAAATCCTTGTTGAAGTAAATACTTATCCAACCTATCATACCAAGCTTTAGAAGATTTCTTTAAACCATACAAAGCTTTCTTGAGTCTGCATACCATGTTTGGATCTCCTAATAACTAGAACCTATTCATTTTCTCAATATATACCTCTTCCTCTAGATAACCATTTAGGAAAGTTGAATTGACATATATTTGATAGAATTTGAAGTTCTTATGAGGCACAAAACCAAGAAATATCCTTATTGCCTCCACTAGTTACCTGGGAAAAAATCTCCTCAAAATCTATTAGAAATATGGCAGAGTAAAATAGAGGCCAAATAATTTTACACAAGAATAATATGTGCTTATCCTCATCCTTTCATTCATTTAATGGATTACATACTTATAGGAGTCTTAGTTCCTACATTATAGGAAAAAACCACTAATTATTAGAATTGTTTTAACAACTCAACAAACAAACAGACCTTAACAAATAATCACAAATAGCTATGTGAGTTGTGTTAACAACTCACATTATGTGAACACTAACAATACATTTCCTAACATTCTCCCCCTTAGTGTGAACATGGTAAGAACTCACACCCTTCATCTACAGTAAGCCCAACTCTTGTGGGTCATGATCTTGATTCAAAATGAAAGGCACCTCCCATCAACCTCTTATGGTTTTCACACAGGTTTACCACAAACCTGGACATGAACAAGAACCCATCAATTGTCCACCTCATGTGGTTTTTTGTATCCTCCCACAAACCAGTTCAAGATTCATGAACTACATTACATTGGTGCTTTTTCTCACCACTATGCTTGTACATCAGGTAAGTTATATGGAAATCAACATACATATCAAAAATCTGAAAAAACCATACTAGGAAAGGTTTCACATTACATTCCATAAGAACACAATGTTCTTAATTGTAGTCACTTTTATTGATCATTGTCACTCTATCTTGAACAACATAGACAACTGCCACTGCCACTGGAAGCTATCCTTGAATTTAGCCAATTTGGTGCCAAATGGGAATGGAACATTAGTTATTATTCCCACCATGATGTGAAATTCCATTTATTCACACAAATAGGAATACTAAAAACAAAATCATGTTGCATACTACTGTCTGGATCTTGTTGCACATGGCAATTATTACCAATGAACATATTCACTAGTCGACCATCTTCCAATGAAGTACGACACTCAGAGGATCTCCATAGTCAAAGGATCTATGCAGTCATCTACTCTCCAATACAATCAGTTTTCTAGCATTCACACACCACACTAAAAATAATAAAAAATGAAATGCCACCAGAGTTGATAAGTGGCCTCGTCATTAGTGACTGACAAGAGGTTGCTAAGTGTCCTTCGACCTCATGTGCCTCCATCCTCCAATTAGTTCACTACTTAATTAATATAACTTTGACTTTTGAGGCTCATTTCATAATTGTGAGGAAAGAATATTTCTTCCCTCCCTTGATGTGAACTTTTTACGGGTGTCGGGTTGATCACACACTCTGGTTACAAATGAGACAATTTGACTTTTGGCACTTTAAAATTTTTGATATTACAAAAACTAAACCCTATTCTAAATAATATAACTTAACATTTATATACATAATAACAAACTAACACTATTGTCATAAGAGTTTCTAAGTCTTGACAACTCTTTAGTCCTTTTCCTCATATCCACATTGGCCATCTTGCAGATGATATGAAAAAAAATGGTGATCAATATCTTTGATGGAAGCTAGGGAAAACATAATCTTCTGGAATAGTTTCAAAAAAAAATGACTTATGTTTCCAAGTTCATTGTGAACAACACATATGGATAGGTGTCAACTTCACCTCCAATGAGACCTATAATCCCCAATGGTATGCATGAACCAAAAATATCTCAAGTTGTTGGGACAAATAAGGAGTCCACGTACTTTCCTTGTCAAACCAAGGGTCACATGAATTTGGATTATCTTCTACCCAATCTAGAGCACATCAGTAATAAGATGAAACCCAATCAACCAAATTTGAGGGGCTGCAAACAATAAAGAACTGCCTGTTATGGATAAAACATAGACCAATAGCTATAAAGAGATACACCCGAGCAATGAGCAAAGTCATGCTGAGAGATTAGCCATAGAAGCCTCTACTAATGCTGATAAGGTGAAGCTATAAACTGCTGCCAGAACAAGAATTGGTGGATGATATCTCCAATAATAAAACCAATCTATTAACTACAAATGCCAATCACAAAAAAACATGATTGATCTCATTCAGTGCCAAGATTGTGGGTTTCTACTGTCGCAATCACACATAATCGGCCTGGAATAGAGGTTAAAGTTCCTCAAGCCATTTTGTGTGCTTTCAGACCAGAGATTCTTAGTGGCTACTAGTCTGTATAGAGCATATGCAATAGCCTTGTCAACCTCCCTATCTCAAGCTTGAAACCTTGAAATTAATCATAAAAAAAAATTGATAGTAGGCAAGGTGGCTCTAAGCTAAATGTAGTGGCAATAGACCATGGAGCAAGGTATGATAACATAATACTTGCGTAGATGCACATGTGACATTCCTCTCTAAATTGCTATCATAATCTTCCTACACCATCAAGTATACACAAATACTCATAAATCATTAATAATTTTCAATCTTTTGGTCATTATCACCAAATAGTAGGCACAAAATATGTGTATAGCTCTGATACCATATTAGAAATATGGCAGAGTAAAATAGAGGCCAAATAATTTTACACAAGAATAATACGTGCTTCTCCTCATCCTTTTATTCATTTAATGGATTACATATTTATAGGAGTTTTAGTTCCTACATTATAGGAACAACTCACTAATTATTAGAGTTGTTTTAACAACTCAACAAGCAAACAAACCTTAACAAATAATCACAAATAACTACATGAGTTGTGTTAACAACTCACATTATGTGAACACTAACAATACATTTCCTAACAAAATCAATACCCCCAACTTGTGAATAACCTTTACAAACTAATATGGCCTTGTTCCTCACTATTTCGCCATCTTCCTTTAGCTTGTTCTAGAACACTCACTTTGTTCCTATCACATTTTTGTTAGCAAGTTGGGAATCAATTCCCATGTATGATTCTTTTCTATCTGATCTAGTTCTTCTTCCATTGCCTTAATCCAACTGTAGAGAAGGGGGATTTTTTGCCCCCCCACCTGAGGCTCTAGGTCATGGGATATCCTCAATGAATGAAATACCCTAAACTACCTCAGATTGATCAACAAGTAAATAAAGAAGAGACATGCTAAAAAGGAAGGGAAAACATAACTCTATTTCCTTTCTATTAATGATAGGTGTTTCTAGAATTGGGTGAGCTAGCCACAAAGGTTTTAGACTATATACTAGAAAACTCACTGTCTGAGGATGGAAGTGCTAGAACCAGAATCTAACATTCCACATTGGCATCTCAGAGATGCACTAGTGCCCTACAAAGATAGAGAGTCTGATAAATAGTAAAAAAAAATGTAGGGCCTACTTTCGACCTAAATATTGATGTTTGTAGTTTAACAAGAAAATATAGAAATAGAAAGTACAACAAGAAGAATACTAGAAAAAAATATTCTAATAGTGAAAATGAAAAGGAAAGAGTAGGAAAGGTACCTTTCCATGAAAATTCTAGTTCTCCAGCTATAGCTCCAAGCGAACAAACTTGCACCTACACACGGAAGAACAAGAAAAGCATTGTGTTATGTTTTGAGGTATGCCTCAGTTAGACCCTCATTTTGGTGTTCCCAACTCCACATAAAGCTAGATATGCAACAATATAGAGAAAGAAATAAAAAAGAGAGAATGGAAATGATATAATAAGGTAGAGAGCAATGATAGCTTGAATGCTACTCTACAAGATGATAGATGCAAGTAAAATGAAAAGACATAATGTTACCTTTCTTGCTATAAGCACTCAAGGAAGATAAAGGAAGGAAAATAATTGAAACCACCACACTAAGGAGGTAGAGCTACATAAACCTACAAAGATGATGGTGTTGAAGCAAGAGACAAGTTGTAGAGACCAAGTAGGAGGTTGGTAGCAACAAGATAGAACAATGGAGAAGCAAGAATGATTAAGAAGAGTTGCAAGAATGAGACAATTAGCTCGAGAATGGATTAATTAAAATGACAGAAATATATAATGAATTTGAGTGGATAAAATGGAGGAAAATATTTATTTTTTGTCGGTCAAGACCCAAAAAATAATGTTGCATTCATGACTAACCAGGAAACATAACACTTCTACGGGTTCTAGAGGTAGGAATCTATTAGGACACGGTAGCACAACACATTGATGTCTATGTGACACACGTGTATCCCCAAAAAATATTCCTCTACTAATGAAAAAAGATAGGGACACATGGGAAGATCGGGAAGAAGGTGATGGGTTTATGCATCATCATACTTGTAACTCTAAAGTAAGGGTAAATAAATGGGAAATTTTCCTAGGGTGCAAATTTATGCCATTACATTTTCCCCCACTTTAGCAAGCATACAAGTTAGTGTGGATGTGAGCTAAAGAAAAAAGGGATTGAAGATAATATACCAATATCATTGAGGAAGCAAGTCTTCGATCCAACATTCCTATGCATGAAAGAGGGAGTTCCACCAAGATACATGATAAAAAACTAATGATAATAACCACACATTCAAAATACACGAGAAGAAACAATTCGACATGATAAGACACAACCTAATCAGATAGACACAAGACACACAATGATCAGATAGATAGGCATGAGGTTATTGTAAATTGTGTTGCAGGATAGTCATAGAAAAGGTGGGTCCAGTAAGGTTTCCCCCAAGCTAAATTACAAGATATAAGATGTCTGACACTAAGACACATGCCATCAAAAATTAGATAAAAGACACATTGCAAAATACCAAAGAATTCTTTTGAGAAGAAAGCTTTCAAAATTGGGTTCCTTTGGTAGGAAACCCTTCAAGACACCAAGGGGTCCATTCAAAGGAATGCTCCAGTTGAAAGACACCACATTTTTTGCAAGTTATTTTATCATCAAGGAATCCTATTGAAAAGTATTTCATCAAGGAATTTTTTGGAAAGAATGCTCCTTTTCAAAGGAAATTTTTTAGACTCTTTCGCATACAAGATCTTTTCTGAAAGAAAATTTCATCCAACAGCCTTGAGAGAATACACCATTTTGGAAAATGTGAGATTTTAATAAGGGATTCTTTCATCAAGGAATTCATTGTAAATAAAAATTTACACTAAGGAATCCTTTTGAAATAATTCACCTTATTGAAAATTAGAACAACATGGTAGCCCCCCCTTAGGATGGTTTGTGCTACACAGAGGAGCACATGGCATCCTAAGGAGAAAGAGGAGAGGCAAAGATGTTGTGACATGCAACACATGATGATATGTATTCATGGTATGTTGTCACACATGCAAGGGACAACACATAAGAACCACAACATCAAGAAGAAGACAAAGATAGAGAAATCAAGAGACAAGGGGATCTAAGAGTTTGAGGTTAGATATGCTCATAGATACAAATAAATATAATAATATGGTGTATGAATGAAAAAAAATAAATCCCCAAAGTTCTTAGAACTTGAAGAAGAGCACATGAAGAAAAAGTGAAAATAAGAATTGGGTCAACATGGAAGAGGGCCTAAATATCCCCAATGTTTTGCATCATCCCCAATATCGAAAAGAAATATCATGACACATAGAAGAAGTGCATGATATATTTTTCATGCTTGTATCCAAGCACTTACAAGGGTAGAAATAGTATTCTAGGAAGGATCATAAACATAAAAAGACAAGAAGAAGGGAATATAAATACACACAAAAATCTAATCTATAGATAAAGATGAGGTACCATCATAGTCCTCATCAACCAGCAAGTTTTCCTGCTCCCAATCTGGATCATTGTAAGGGGAGAGCAGACAAGCCTACAAGGGTGGTGCCCTCCAACTTTCCTACAACAAGGGTCAAGGAAGAAGGCCCCTTAAGGTCTTCTTCATTGAGCTCTTGTGAAGCAAAAATAATGAATCTTGCAAAGATTAAGAACAAAGTCGGGATATCTTTCACCGAATTAAACATGTACCTTTTTAAGGGAAGGGTGAGGCAACCGAGAGCCAATACTGACCTCTAGGAGAGGGGAGATGACTAGATATAGAGAAGAAGGGGTTTCCTTCATCATGAGGATGCAACAGGCTAGAACAGAACTAGCTTTCGAACAAGGCGAACCCTTCTTCCAACCTCCACTCACAGCAAGGTCATCCTCTAGCTTGCACTTCCGTTGAGGATGAAAAATCCCCATAGAAGAAGCCGAGGTGGAGGAGGAAGAATAAAAATTCATAGTAGACACAAAGATTATATTCGGCATGTCTATAGGCTGAGAGAAAGGAGGGATGTATAAGAGGGACATCAAGAGAGGGGGCTCCATGGAGGGAGTGTTGAAAACATGCATCCTTTTGGGGTGAGAATCATCAGGATCCACTAAAGGAGTCAAAATCAAGACAGAGGTGATGGGAAGCAAGGTAGAGACAATAGGAGAAGAAAAAATAGAAAAATAGGATGCATAAATAGGTACAGCTAGCTCCCCCTCCATCTTTTGCAAGGCAACGTGCTTTGTGGCTAGAGCCTTTCACCTATGCTTGTGCTCACACACACGTTGATTACGTCAGCTATGAGCACTAGAGGATGCAACTTGAGAAGACCAAAGGCTACTTCTAAGTTTTAAGAGTATCCTCCAAAACCATTCTTAATGGAAGGATGGTCTCCTAGGTAGGAGCAAGAGGAGGAAGCACAAGTGCAAAGATAACCACAGGAGGAGAAGAAGACACAGGTGCCTCAGTAATGGGCCTCTTCCTATTCTCTTCCCTATGGGTTAGTGGAGGAATAGTAGGAGGTTGTGGAGGATGAGAACTAGAACAACCCCATACGAAGACCTCCCCTTGTCATAAATAGTGGGTTGGGGAACTGTGGGCAACATAGGAAGCTCAAAAACTTGACGCTACACTTTCTGTCATGCGAGCACCATCACACTTCCCATGCAAGATACATGAGTAGGAGTCAAAGATGCCACAACAGGACAAGAGGCACAAGCAAATGGAACTACAAACAAATAAGAAGAAGCCTCTAGAGTGTGAGCAAGCTTCCCCTTTCCCTTTGGTGAGGCCAAAGAGGTAGCTTGTTGTTGCACTATCATAGAGGTTTTTACTGAGACAACATAAGGAGACACTGGATAGATAACCTTTGACACTAATCCCCCAATCTTATATTTAACATAAGCCTTATAAAAAAATCTCCCTTAGGAGGGAGAGGTTCAATTGGGGCAAGCCAAAAGTGATCTAGTGAGAATCCCTCACACAACACTAGCAGTTTATAGCTAGTGTCATACACTACATGCACAACAACTTCATCAGGGAACTTTAAAAATTTGTGGATTACAAATGAAACACCATTCATAGAGGATAGCCACAAGATGCCTAGCCTTACTTTGAATGGGCTAGACTCTAGGATCATGATAAATGGAACATCAATAGATTTGGGACCAACCAAGAATGATAGAGAAATAAAGACCATAAGGGAAATAGAGAGTCCATCATGGGTATAGAGACTGTTTTGTGACTCTTCTTATCTCTCCTTATGTAAACTATTTATGAAAAAAGCTTCCTCCATTTTAACATTTACCTAACTCATTGGATCAACTAAGACACTAGTTATGATGTTTCCATTAATTTGGGTAGGAATGTATAGTGGGGAAGGCTCCTTATTTAGAGGCACATCATGTGAGGTGAAGGTTATATCAAGTATGAAACTCACATTTTCAAGAGGAGGGATATGTGTGAATGCGACCATGTTCACATACTTGGATGGAACTAGCTTATAAGATGTAGAAGATGGTATCACTAAATTTTCCAAATGAGGGGGAAATAAATTAGTGTAAATTTGCAACTAACTTTTAGCCTTGGCCACAAATTTATTAGAATTGTGTTTCTTCCCATCAAGATGGATAGTCCTATTGTTGATGTGGTCCTAGATCTCGTGATGCAGGTGCATGCATCATGTGGTGTCATGTACATGTACTTGGTGGAATTGATAGAATTGTTGTGCATCATACCATTTAGGATACACCTTAGTTAGAGGTCAGGGTTCTAGAAATGTTAGAACTTTATCTTTTAAAAAAAAAATCAAAATAGTAGTATAAGACTTAGATAGTTTTGTAAAATTCCTATTGTACCCTAGGCCCTTGTCTTTAGATGTAGAGACCACATTTTCAATGGCTTTGTTCTTTCCAAAAACTGACACTACAGATCGGGTATCAGGATGGGAGTGCAAGGATGAACCCCCAAACTATGCAACTATCTATTGGTATTCACAAAATGCAACACATAGGTGTGCAAAAGAAGGGTACTTCATCAAGGAAAAAATTTCTTTCCATGATTTCTGTAAGTTGTCAATGAAGACCTTTTGAACATTTGAATTTGGTAAAGGATAAGAGATTTGATAAAATAGCACTTGATAGCGAGTAATAAAACTAGTTACCTTTTCATGGTCCCCTTGCTTGCATTAGATGAGGTTTGAAAAGGTCATCTTTGTTTCGATGTTATTTTGGAACTACCTCAGGAACTAGTTTACGAACTAATCAAACGAAAAGGTAGAGTTATCCGATAAGGAATAGTACCACTCAAGGGTAGTGTCCTTAAGGGATCTCAAAAAGAGCTTAACCATTAAAGCATCATGATGGAAGAAATCAATGCACATAGCATTAAATTCCAAAACATGTGTTTGAGGATCTCCATGACCATTATACTTTTCAAAGTTTGGAATCTACATCCCCTGAGGGATATGATTCTTTAGAATAGTAGTAGATAGAGGACTATGAGGGAAGAAAGGTTGGAAAATAGGTTGAGAGGTAGAACTAGATAGGTTTGCTAATTGGTTTTTCATCTAACCCATATTTTGCAATAAATCATTTAAGACAAAATCAGAGGATGGAAAATGACCAATGGAACTATCGACGAAACTTCTAAAACTGCCAGAGCCACCAACCCCTTTACCAACAAGGACCCCTCCATTGAGACCAACATGGGCTCTGAGATTACTGCCAGGAGAATTGGGAATGGTAAAGCTAAATTCCAAGGGTACCTTATTTAATTTAAAGTTGGGGGTCAACTGAGGGCCAGTGGTGGTGTTAATAGAAGGGTCAGTCTTAGTCATACACACTAATACCCTGGGCATTGGGACTTCTAGTTGTCCCTCAATAGCCTTAGAGCCAAACTCTTGAGTGGTGCTTGAGCTAGGATTGTAGTCTAAGACATGAGTTTCTGCAATTTCCACAAGGCCCCGAAGAAAATATAGACCTATCCGGTCCTTGTCCAACATAGCTCTCAGTTTTCTGACAACATTAGTGGATTTAGCCATAGTCCTTTGTTTCTCCAAATACTTCTCTAACTCCCCAAGCCTTCTATCTAGGGAAAGAAGTTGATCTATGATAACCTTGAGAGCATCGTCTTCCTCCACAAATGAAGTGGAAGGAGAAGTAGGAAGGGTGGGTGCATTCATAGCAACCTCTCCAAAGGGGCTAGAGAAACATGTAGAAATTCCCAAAACTATTTCCTTAAAAGTAGGACCAGTTTGAAACATAGTGATCTTCTTAGAATCCACCTCTATATGTTGTAAAATACTTCTAACAATATTCCCAAAGGTTGTAGACTGAGTCGTAAATCTCATTAAGCTTCAGAACACACGAATCTATAATACACTCGAGACACAAGAGAAAGATATCTAATGCAAAGAAATGAAAACAAGAATTTCATGTCGAGTTCAGAAAAAATGTAGAGAAGGGGGGATTCTTCACCCACCGAGGCTCCAAGTCAAGGGAGAGCCTTAAGGAATGAATTACCCTAAACTACCTCAAATTGATCAATAGGTAAAGAAAGAAGAGATAGGCTAAAAAGGAAGGGTAAACATAACTATGTTTCCCTTCTACTAATGAAAGGTGTTTGCAGAACTAGGGAGCTAACCATAAAGGTTTCAGACTATAGACTAGACAAATCACTATCTAAGGATGATAGCACATGAACCAAACTCTAGTGTGTCATGCTATCATCTTAGGGATGCATTGGAGTCTTCTACAGATAAATAGTTTGATAAACAATAAAAACCACACATGGCCTAATTTCGACCCAAATATTGATGTTTGTAGTTTAATAAGAAAATACAAAAACAAAAAGTACAATAAGAAGAATACTAGAAATAATTATTCTAATAGCGAAAATGACAAGGAAAGAGTAGGAAAGATACCTCTCCACACACAATCCTATTCTCTAGCTATAGCTCCAAGTGGATGAACCTATACCTAAACACACAAGAACATGAAAAGTGTTGGGTTGTTTTTTGAGGTCTGCCTCAGTCAAACCCCTATTTTGGTGTTTCTACCTCCATGAGTAGCCAAATATGCAACAATATAAAGAAAGCAATAAAGAAGAGAGAATGAAAATGATACAATAAGGTAGAGAGCAATGATAGCCTGAATGATAGTCAACAAAATGATAGATTCAAGTAAAATGAAAAGACACAATGTTACCTTCCCAATTATAAGCACTCAAGGTAGATAGAGGAAGGAAAAGAAATGACACCACCATGCAAAGGAGGTAGAGTTGCATAAACCTACAAAGATGATGGTGTTGAAGCAAAGAGATATTGTAGAGACTAAGTAGAAGGCTAGTAACAATGAAGAAGCAAGAATGATCAAGAAGAGTTGCAAGAATGAGAGAATTAACTTGAGAATGAAAGAATTAGAATGAGGAGAGATATAATGATTTTTAATGAATAAAATTGAGGAAAAGAGTCATTTTTCATTAGTCAAGACCCAATAGAGAACATTACATTCATGACCAACAAGGAAATGTAACACTTAGATACCGATTCTAGAGACAAGACTCTATCAGGATGGCAATGTGATGCACGAATGTTTGCATGGAATGCATGTGTCCTTGACAAATATTCCTCCACCAACGAAAAAAAAGGGGCACGTGGGAAGATCAGCAAGATGGAAGTGGGTTTATGCATCATCATACCTATAATTCTAAAGGGTAAATAAGTGGGAAATTTTCCTATTGTGCAAATTCATGCCATTACACCAACCATCATCTTTGCTAGAATTAGCAAAGTTTTTGGGCTCTACTTTTGACAATAAACAAAAATTTAATTGCTCACTTTCTCTTCAAAGCCTTCTCCTAATCAACACACCTTAATTCTTGTCTCCAATGGTTTGATTTGTAGAATAATTCTTCTTGCAAAAAATATGGATGTTGAATCACCCTATGAAGTTGTAGCCTTCAAAGGATCTTTTCCAAGAAGAAAATCACCCACAAAGAAAGTGTTGCAACTTAGGCATGCAAATTGAGATTTTATTATGAGATGATAAAATGATGTACAAATTCCTTTCATAAATAGGCAAGAGTGAAATGTAGTATGCATTATGATGCTGACATGTGTCTTGATCTAACAACATATGAACCCTAACTAACTACCTAGGGAGTGATGAACTGATAAGATAAGTTCTAGATGATATTCTAGAAGAATCTTATTTCCTAAATACATGTAAAGTGGGATGGCCCCATTATAACTAATTTCCTAGTAAATGCAACCTAGGAATTAATTAAATAATATGCCTCAGTAAACTTATGCTACTGTAATTAAATATTAATTACACCAACACCCCCCATAAGTGCAACTTAGGGAAGAAATGATAATGCAATGATTATGCAATGATGGAATGATGGGTCCTAGCTACATGGTGGACATTTTAGGTACACATTTACAAATGAAGATGAAATACAACTAATCTCCCACAAACAGAGCAAAAGGGAAAACCTAGTGGGAAGAAAACCCCTCTTGAAAAGGGAGATAAAATGTAGAAAAGATCAAATGATGCAAGAGTGATGTTTGGAGGTCTCAACATCAATGCCCCCCAAGAACTACAAATTTTTAGAATTCGTATGAAAATTTTAGTTTTGTACATGTCACAGGTATGGATCAACATAATCGGTAGTTGAAATGATGCAATCACTTTTTACGCAGTGCGCGACAACTATCAAGCTGAATGATGCAACTGCTTTAGATTAGGGAATGTCACCTAGAGCTAAAACTAAATGAAAGGAAAGGACTAAATAAAAAAGCACTGTAATACCTTTATGGTGTCACTCGAATCATTGATTTTTGACAATATGATTCGAAGATATTGGATTCTAAGTCCAAATTAGGGTTTTGACTTCCGTTGACTGTATATTTTTGTAGTAGAAAATTTCTCAAAAATGGAGGGCACCACTAGAAAGTACACTAAAATACCTTTTGAATGATATCTTGTTTGCTAATTTTTTAGATCATGGTGAAAAGATGTGCTTCTCGAAATATTACTGCCCTATAAGGGCTTGGTAAGCTAACTAAGTGCAAAAAATAAGCACTTGGGCTAAAAAAAATCTGGCCCTTGGTCACTGATAAGATTGCAAGTTATTCAACTACAAAAAAATTGGCCCCACCGGGAGTGGTGACAGAGTTGCTTTGAAGCTTCAGTGGCACCACTCGAAGAGAGTGGAGCAGGTGGTCATTGATGGGACTGTTCATTGGTGAACAAGGCTGAGAGTGTTAAAAAGGTGCAGGATAACTAAGAGGGGGTTTGAATCAATTGTTACACAATTCAAACTTAAAAATCAACACTTACTAGTTCAACAACCACACTGTTCTATTATTAAGTAAGAGCTCATGAAACACAAATAACAGAAAGAAAATCAACACAATGAAAACCAGATTTTTACGTGGAAAAACCAATGAGGGAAAAAACATGGTGATGGTTAACTCACAATATTAAAGATTATAAATAGAATATAGAGGCTCACTGCCAAGGGCTCACTTCCCAGAAGAGGACTCACTATCCAAGTACAAAGGCTCATTGCCTACAAAAAGGACTCACTATCCACAAAAATGACTCACTATCCAACAAGGAAGCTCATTGCCTACAGATACAAAAGAGAACAAAAGATCCACCACAACAATTAATGCACATCCGTAGGATTGCAAAAACCTTCAGCTTACTGCCTTGAACAAATGATGAAATACTATCACAACTCACACACACACTTTTGCTCTTATGATTTGTGGCTCACTTTCATCACTTTGCATCACACTATCATACAACTCTTCACAATTCATCTTGTGTTTATACCATCCTCAACCTTAGAAACTTTCTTCAAGGTTGGAAACAAAAACCTCATTTCATAAATTCAAATTAGGTCAGAAACTCAAAATTCCCGCGGTGGAAAGGAATAAGAGTGGACCAATATTTTTTTTTTTCAAGATCAAAAATAATATCTCAAGTGAAACAACCACATGCTTCCTTAATTAAATTTTATTCTTCAAATGAAGTGTAAACACTAGGTCAACCAAACCTAATGAAAACACAAATGATCATTGATGTACATGCTTCCCAACAAGAAGATGACACACAGACACCATGACATGCTTCCTTAAGCATGAGAATACACTTCAGAATCTTCTAGGCACATCTACAACAAAACAACAAACTTCAATCACTGAGCATCTTTCACTAGTCCAATTGGACTACATAAAATCACACTAGAATACTAAAATATGACTTCTAGATCACCAATTTTCAAACCTCTTTGCTAGAGCACAGAAAAGACCGTCACAAGACATTCTAGATCTGCAAGATCTGAAATGAAATAGAGAATAACTATAGAGCAACAATATTTCTGCTAGTCCACAGAAGACCAACTTTACTAGAACAATTCACATACTAGTGAATGTAACTTTCACACACCATCAAACCAGAAGCTAAAACTCAGGAAATATCACCAATGAATCACCATATCAAACATTCATATCCACACAAGAATAGGATCAACATAGGAGAAATGTAGAGAACATACCAGAGCACACTCTGAACACTTTCATCATTCTGACTTCTCTTCTTTATTTAATTTTCTCAATTGGAAACTCATCAAATCAAAACATTTGCAACACTAAAAAAATAGCTCCATGTACTCACATCATCTTAGCAAAATCTCAGTTATACATGTACAATCTGCAACATACTAAATTGTGTTGACTTCAATGACAACATTAATGACAAAACCACCAAACTTTCTCATACTTGCAACAATCTCCCCCTTTGTCATTGATGGCAACACATGATGTGAAAATCCATCAAAGACAAAAATTTACACACTATCCCGAGAGAACACCTTCTCTTCTTCTTCACCTATTTTTCACGACTTTCTCTCCCCCTTTGACATCAATGGAAAAGATCAACATTGATTACTCCCCCTTAGGAGTACACTCATACTACAACAATGAAAAAACCTTTTCTATTCCCCCTGCGGAGTAGACCCATATATCAGTCTAAATAAATGAAGAATTTGTGAATTCACTGGACTGATACACCTTCATGTACACCTATTTAGGAAGGCTAATGACCCCCAACATCTCCCTAAGATTCTCAAAATATCCTTCGGAATATCCTTGGTAAATATGTCTGAAATTTGTTCCTTTGTTGTCACATACTCCAATTTGACTTCATTCTCCAACACTTTTTCTCTCAAGAAATGATATTTGAGAGATATGTGCTTTATTCTTGAATGCATAACCGGGTTCTTTGAAATGTTTATTGCACTTGTCTTTTCATAGAAAATAGAAATAGGCTCATCACATACCACACCAATGTCCTTCAGTGTCTGCTTCATCCATAAAACTTGTGTGTAGTAGGATGCTGCAACAGTATATTTTTCCTCTATTGTGGATAAAGAAATTAAGTCTTTCTTTTTGCTCAACCATGAAATTAATCTTCCATCAAGAAAGAAAGAACCACCACTGGTACTCTTCTGATCATCTACACATTCGAACCAATTAGCATCGGCATAAGCACTCAAGGTGAAATAATCTCTTAGGATACCATAGTCCATAATCTAGTGTACCTTTAAGATATCTAAATATCCTCTTTATAATTGTCAAATGTGCTTCTTTGGGATCTACTTGGAAACTGGAAACTAAACATACTACATGCATAATGTCTGGTCTGGTAGCAGTAAGGTACAATAGTCCACCAATCATAGATCTATATTTGCTCTAATCAGTCTTAGCAGATTCATCATCCTTGCTCAGTTTACATCTAGTTACCATAGGGGTACAAACTAGTTTGGAATCATCCATCCAAAACTTCTTCAACATTTCTTTCACATACTTGGATTATGAAATGAATATCCCTTTATTATTTTGATTC
Organism: Sequoia sempervirens; assembly: GCA_007258455.2. Taxonomy (NCBI): domain Eukaryota; kingdom Viridiplantae; phylum Streptophyta; class Pinopsida; order Cupressales; family Cupressaceae; genus Sequoia; species Sequoia sempervirens. Next base: position 272,184,324 of record VDFB02058242.1, on the reverse strand, counting down.
ACTTATAGACCAAGGAAGAAATCCAATTCACCAATCATAGACATCTCAAATTCTTTCGACATCTCTTTAACAAACTTTTTACACATTCCTTAATTTCCACCAAAAATGATATCATCAACATAAACAATCACTATCAACATTTTGTTACCTTGCACTTTGAAGTAAATATTGTCATCAGTAGAACCTTTTCTTTGTCAGATATATGTCCAATCTTGCATACCAATTTCTAGGTGCTTGCTTCAATCCATACAATACTTTCTTCAACTTACAAACCATGTTTGGTTTTTTAGACAACTGAAACCCTTAAGGTTGCTCCATGTACACCTCTTCCTCCAACTCACCATTCAAAAATGTTGACTTAACATCCATCTGATACACCTTGAAGTCCTTGTCAGCAAAAAATGCCAAAAACATTCTAATTGCTTCCATTCTAGCCACAAGGGAAAATGTCTCTTCAAAATCTATACCTTCAACTTGTGAATATCCTTTGCATACCAATATTTTCTTATTCCTTACAACATCTCCATTTTCATTCAGCTTATTCTAGAACACCCATTTTGAACCAATCACATTTTTATTCATAGGCCTAGGGACTATTTCCCATGTCTAATTATTTTCTATTTGCTACAATTCTTCTTTCATGGCTGTCATCCAACTCTCATCTTCACATGCTTCACTTACAAATTTGGGTTCAATTTTAGATAATAGACACAAATTTACCTCTATTGCAACTCTGCTTCTTATCTTCACACCATCACTTCTATCTCCAATTATCTGATCCTTTGGATGATTCTTCTATACATACTTAGGAGTTCTGACAGCAGGTTCTGGTTCATTTTCTTCTTCTCCTTCTTCTTCCAATTGTTCTTTCTCTTCTTCTTCCTTCTCCTTATTTTCTTCAGGTACATGTCCACAGATAGGATCATTAGGTTCAACTTCACTTATCTCAATAGGTCTTCATATTTCTTCATCAACTTTCACATTAGCACTTTCAATGATCTTTCTCAATGTTTTGTTAAAGCATCTGTATGCTTTGCTAGTAGTGGAGTATCCAAGAAAAAATCCTTCATCACATCTAGGATAAAACTTTCCAAGATTTTCATCATCTCTTTTAATATAGCATCTTCTTCCAAATACCTTAAAATATTTCGGAGTAGGAGTCTTGCCAGTCCATAACTCAAAAGGTGTCTTAGTGTTGTTGTATCTAATCTAGACTCTATTAAGAACATAAATAGTAGTATGTATTGCTTCTCTCTAGTACACATTTGGTACATTTGATTCTTTCATCATAGTTCTAGCAGCTTCCTGTACAATCCTATTTTTCCTTTCAACTACACCATTCTGCTGAGGAGTCCTTGGAGCAGAAAACTATCTTCTTATGCCATGCTATTCACAAAATGCATTAAATTCACCTGAAGTGAATTCTCCACCTCTATCAGATCTTAAACACTTGATCTTCAAATTTACTTCATTTTCCACTCTTTCTTTGAATACCTTAAAACTATCTAGATCCTGAGTCTTTTCTCTAAGAAAAGCAACTCATGTCATTCAAGTATAATCATCAATAAGCAACATGAAATATTTGTCACCATCCAGGCTTCCAAATCTAGTCGAACCGCAGAGATTAGTGTGAACTAACTCCAACATTCTAGTAGTAGAATGCTCTTTTCCCTTAAAGATGTATCTTGTATGTTTCCCCAATTGAAAACTTTTGCAAATAGCATTACCAGGTCTTGTGATTCTAGGTAGTCCTCGAACAATCTCTTTTGCACTAATCTTGACTAGGTTACCAAAATTTGCATGTCCCATTCTCTGGTTCCATAACCAACTTTCACTAATTTGAGATACAAGACAATGACCATCAACTCCTTTCACCTGATAGATGTTTCCATGAGTTCTTCTTCCAGCAGCAATCATATCTCCACTTTTGAATCCTTTTTTTATTTTATAGGTATTTTTCTAAAACACAAGTTTGAAAACATTACTACAAATCTAACCAACACTCAGAAGATTATTCCTCAAAGCCTTCACATAATATACATCATTAGTACTATGCACTCCATCAAAACTAATTGAACCTTTCCCACAGATCTTAGCTCTTGAATCATCACCAAACATAACTAAACCACCATCATATTTCTCAAGTTTAGTGAACTTACTCTTATCTTCGGTCATATGATTTGAACATCCACTATCAATTACCCTGTAGTCTTCATCCTATCTTGCATGAAAAGTGGTAACCAAAGTATTCCATCTTATTTTTCTTATTATGTGGAGTCTTCTTGCTTACACATCTTCTAGGGTTAGTAGATACAAACTTACTTTCCAAAGCTAAGAATAAGCATTCACTATCACCAACCTTGTTCTAAGATTCATCATCAAAAATTCCTACTTCTTCTTTAACATAGTTCAACTTCTTATATTTCTTATCCTTCCTATTCTTATCCTTATAATCCTTATTCTTCTTATGCACAGCTCTATTTGAACATCTTGAAGCAAAATGATCAATATTACCACAACTAAAACATTTAAAGGGAAACATACCTTTATATTTTCTGGTTCCTTTCTTCAACTTCCTAGTGAAGTTTGCTTTCAACTCATCAACACCATCACTATCTGGTTCCTCTTTAATATTCAATGCTTTAAATGTCATTTATGTCTTTTCTTCTATTTTTTCATCTTTCTGGAACTTCATCAACTCAAATGCTTGCAAGGTTCCAAACAATTATTCCAAAGTGTAAGTCTTAGGATTATATACTTCTTCAATAACTAAGATCTTATCACTATAGCAATCCAATAGGATTATCAAGATCTTCTCAATTATATCTTCATTTGATAATTTTCCTCCTTGATTTCTAACTTCATTTGCAGTCAGTTCAACCCTTTGAAATAAACTTGTAAATTCTTCACCTTCTTCCATCTTCAGATTCACAAATCTAAGCTTCGCCGCCAGCTTCTTTGTCAATTTCACTCTTTTATTTCCTTCATACATATCTTCCAACTTCTTCCAAACTTCATATGTAGTTTCCAAAGAAGAAACCTTCGGTCACTCATTTTTAGATAAACCACTACAAAAAGCATACTTTGCCTTCTCATTTTCTTCATAAGTAGAGATCTCATTCACAGTAGTAAGACCACCGAATGGGGGTGTATACTTTGTCTCAATAGCCTTCCAGGTCTTGAAACCAAAGGAGATAATATATCTTTTCATCTATCCCTTCCAATCATTGTAGTCAATTCCATCGAACATAGGGATTGCCAACTTATGCGTCATCAAATCTTCCTTAAGCAATTAAGCTCAACAATAAGGAACCAGAGCTCTAATACCAATTGTTAAATAGGTGTAGGACAACTAGGAGGGGGGTTGAATCAATTATCACACAATTCAAACTTAAAACTCAACACTTATTAGTTCCACAACCACACTGTTCTATTATTAAGTAAGAGCATGAAACACAAATAACAGAAAAAAAATAAACACAATGAACACCAAATTTTTATGTGGAAAACCCAATGAGGGAAAAACCACGGTGAGGGTTAACTCACAATATAAAATATTATAAACAAAATACAAAGGCTCACTGCCCAGGAGAGGACTCACTGTCCAAGTACAAAGGCTTACTTCCTACGAAAGGGACTCACTATCCACATAAAGGACTCACTGTCCAACAAGGAAGCTCATTGCCTACAAATACAAAAGAGAACAAAGGGTCCACCACAACAATTAATGTGCATTTGCAAGATTGCAAAAACCTTCAACTCATTGCCCTAAACACAATGATGAACTGCTATCACAACTCACACAAACACTTTTGCTCTTATGATTTGTGGCTCACTTTTGTCACTTTGCATCACACTATCATACAACTCTTCACAATTCATCTTGCTTTTATACCATCCTCAAACATAGAAACTTTCTTCAAGGTCGGCCACAAAACCTCATTTCATAAATTCAAATTAGGTTGGCAACTCAAAATTCCCGTAGTGGAAAGGAATAAGAATGCACCAATAAAAAAAAAATTCAAGATAAAAAATAATATCTCAAAACAACCACATGCTTCCTTAATTAAATTTTATTCTTAAAATGAATTGTAAACACTAGGTTGGCCAAACCTAATGAAAACACAAATGATTATTGATGTACATGCTTCCCAACAAGAAGATGACAGATGAACACCACAACACACTTCCTTAAGCATGAGAATACACTTCATAATCTTCCAGATACATATGTAACAAAAAAACAAGCTTCAATCACTGAACATCTTTCACCAGTCCAACCAAACTGTATAAACTCACACTGGAATACTAAAGCATGACTTCTAGATCACCAATCTTCAAACCTCTTTTCCAGAGCATAGAAAAGACCTTCACAAGACATACTCCAGATCCACAAGATCTGAAATGAAAAAGAGAATAGCTGCAAAGCAACAATATTTCTACCAGTCCATAGAAGACCAACTTTACCAGAACAATTCACATACTGATGAACATAACTTTCACATACCATCAAACTAGAAGCTAAAACTTGGGAAATATCACCACTAAATCACTATTATCAAACCTTCATATCCACACAAGCATAGGATCAACATAGGAGAAATGTGGAGCACATACCAAAGCACACTCTAAACACTTTCATCATTCTAACTTCTCTTCTTTATTTAATTTTTTTAAAATCACTTGGAAGCTCATCAAACCAACACATATACAACACTAAAAAGATAGCTCCATGTACTCACAACATCTCAACAACATCTTAGCTATACATGTACAATCTGCAACATACTAAACCATGTTGACATCAATGACAACATTAATGACAACACCGCCAAACTTACTAATACTTGCAATAGAGAGTAGGTTCGTCGACATGGAAGAGTTGTCGATGTCGATAGTGAAAATATTATAGCCATAGATAAAACTAAAATCAACCCCTACAATGCAAACTATGAAACAAAATAGTAGTTGCTCCAAACATAAATTTTTGCCAAAACTATCGAAAAATCCTGAATATTTTTGAAAAAATAGCCTATTGATTAAAAAAAAATTGTCATAGAGTACAATGGACAGGGATGACATTTTCTACAAATCATACAATCCAAATGGTATGAATTTGCAAACCCTAAAACATACCTCTAATGGCTTCCGGGTTGATATCTCCAATTTTGATGAATGAACAGGTGATCCTAGAGTTTTGAGGCTTTCTGAAGATAATGGCAAGCTCAGATTGGACTCAATCTACTCTAGAAATTAGCTTGGTCCCCGAGTGGAGCCAACTAGCCTATAGTGAAAACCTTCAAGCCTGCAATGAATCTCTCTAGCCCAACTTTCTTGATCTTGAGATGAGTCTTCAATGGAAAAGCTCTGATACCATGTAGAAATTATGGATGTTGAATCACCATATGAAGCTATAGCCTTTGAAGGATCTTTTCGAATAAGAAAATCACACAAAAATAAAGTGTTGAAACTTAGGCATGCAAATTGAGATTCTATTATAAGATGATAAAATAGTGTACAAATGCCTTGTATAAATAGGAAAGAGTGAAATGTAGTATGCATTATGATGCTGACATGTATGTGTCTTGATCTAACAACATGTGAACCCTAACTAACTACCTAGGAAATGATGAACTGATAAGATAAATTCTAGATGATATTCTAGAAGAATCTTATTTCCTAAATACATGTAAAGAGGGATGACCCCATTATAACTAATTTCCTAGTAAATGCAACCTAGGAATTAATTAAATAATATGCCTAAGTAAACTTATGCTAGAGTAATTAAATATTAATTATACCAACACCTCTAAACATATTTTTCTAGAGTTTTGAGTCTTCAATGGTTTTGGTTCGTTCTCTTCTTCTTCTTCTTCTTCTTCTTCTTCTTCAATTTAGGGAGGTATATAAAATCTACAAACCTCTAGTTCTTGTGATATTTGACACAATTCTTCATCTACCTTAACATTTTTTCTTTCAATCATCTTTCCCAATCTCTTATTGTAACATTTGTATGCCTTGCTCCTAGTTGAGTAACCAAGAAAGATCCCTTCATCACATTTTGAATCAAACTTTCCTAGGTCTCCATCTCTCTTGATGTACCATTTGCTACAAAAAAATCTTAAGTATCTAACAATGGGAAGCCTTCCATACTATATCTCATAAAGGGGTCTTAGTGTTATTGGCCCTCAACTCCACTTTGTTAAGAAAATACGCAATAGTGTGAACTGCATCCTTCCAATACATATCAGGCATATGTGCTTCTTTCATCATTGTCCTAACCATTTATTGGATAGTCCTATTCTTCCTCTCTACTACCCCATTCTACTGAGGGGTTCTAGGAGTAGACATATGTCTCCTAATACCATGATCTTCACAAAACTTTTCAAATTCACTTGAAGTAAATTCACATCCTCTATCTGACCTTAAACATTTGAACTTAACATCTATTTCATTCTCAACTTTTTCTTTGAATATTTTAGACTTATCAAAAGATTTTGATTTATCTCTTAAAAATGTAACCCAAGACATTCTAGTGTAATCATCAATAAGTAGCATGAAAGACCTTTCACCTTGTTGAATACTTGTTCTTGTTGGTCTACATAGGTCAATGTGAATCAGCTCCAATGGCATTGTAGTAGAGCACTCCTTGCCTTTTAAATTTGTTCTTGTTTTCTTTCCTATTTGATATTCTTTGCATAATGTGTTTGCAGGCTTGGTTATATTAATCACATCTCTCATAGCATGAGAGGAATTGATCTTCACCATATTGTCAAAATTGATGTGTCCCATTATTTTGTGCCACAACAAACACTCACTAGACTGAGCTAGTAAGAAGATTCTTCCATTTGCCTCTTTTAGATGATGGACATTACCATTTGCCCTTGTTCCTTCAACAACTAGTCTTCTAGACCTTTCTTTTCTAATCTCACAACCATTAACATGAAAAGTAATATTGTATCCCTTGCTACACATCTGACTAACACTTAATAGATTATGCTTTAGACCCTTGACATAGACAACATCCTCAGTCCTATTCTTTCCATCAATGGTTATAACACCTTTTCCACAAATTTGGGTAGACTCATCACCACCAAACTTAATAGCTCTACCATTAACCTTCTTGAGACTCATGAACCTTCTCTTGTCACCAATCATGTGTTTAGAACAACCACTGTCAATCACCCAAGCATTTGCTTCTTCCTTTGTATGAAAGGCAATGCACACAACCATAGATCTTTCATTATATTTATCAACCTCTTACACTCTTCAATATTGCTCTTTTTGTATTTCAATGTCATGAATAAGATTTCATAATTTAGATCATTATCTTCAACTTTTGAGGAACAACTTCTTTCCTTGGAATATAAACTCTTTTGTTACCATCTTCAAATTCTTTATAAGGACATTTACATGTAAAATGACCAATCCTTCCACAATTGAGACACTTGAAAGGAAACTTACCTTTGTATTTTTTGAGTTTTCTTCAACCTCATCAAAGTCATCATTCAGATCAATAACTTCATCTTCTATCTTTTTGTTGGCTTTGAATGCTACTTCCTTCTTTGGAACATCTTTGTCAAATTCTCTCATTTCAAAGGCTGTGAGAGAACCAAACATTTCATCTATAGAATACTTATCCAAGTCCTTGGATTCTTCAATAGAAGACACCTTCAAGGGATGTTTGAGCAGGGTGCCATTGATAGTTATCATTGATACTTCAATGCTAACAACTAAAGAGATGAAAGGATGAGCCATTTAAAAAGGATGAGATCCCTTGTAGGTGTGACACCTTAAAGAGTGTCACAACAAATGCAAAAAAAATCTAAGAAATCTTGCTTCAAAAAATAGTGTGACATGGACTTTAGCAAAGCAAAAAAAATCTCTTGCAAGCACAATACAAGACTTTTGGAAAAAAAATGTTTTAATTGGAAAACATACACATAATTGAAAATGATTTAAAATTGATAAGTAGAAGGTATTTTCCACAACGTATCAAATTGTGATATTACTATCATGAATTTTACGAATAAAACTCATTAACCCAAATTTCATGAATAGTGGTTCAGAAATTTAAATTTAATAACTGAAATTTAAAGTTCCTCAAAGCATCTTATATGTTATATGTTAAAATCTTAATGCATCATATTACTTGTAGGGAAGGCTAATGGAAGGCTAATGCTGCAGGCACATTGAAATACAAATGGTGAAATATTCCTAAATGTGGAACTCCTTGCAACTTAGACTTTGCTGCCAAAGTGCAAAATGCAATATTTTTTTAATAAATTACACAAAAACAACACCAGATTTGTACTGGAATTCGCTGCCAAAACCCTAAAATTGCAAACTGGAGTCTACTCTTGGATTGCAACCTTTAAGTTAAAATGCAAATTTCAAAGAGAACCCTAACCTTAGATTCGTAAACTAGACTTTGGCATTGCTTTGCAACATGCAAGTTAAGATTTTGAAATGCTTTCTTTTGACACCAGGCAGTATCTTAACCGTCACAGGAGGAAGTTGAAACTTCAAGTTTGTTGAATATACATAATGTCTTTCGTAATGTTTAGAAACTATGTGGCGAATACAAATGGTGTAAGTGCGAAAGTAAAACCAGACACCCCAATCTCTGTCAGCATCTCCTTCACGCCTACGCAAAGATGGTCCTTTGGAATAGGGTATGGATGTCATTCATGCCAGGGTCTACACAAAATGATTTGATGAAATCGGCTTACAAACTTGTGAACAAATGCAAAATGTGGAATTATCAATACAACACGCGAACTGTTTGACATAATGCCTCAAAGAAATGTGATCTCATGGACTGCCATGATTGTTGGATGTGCATGAATGGATTCGTGAAAAAGGAATTAGAATCTTGCTAGCATAGTGTCTCTCAAATCTACTTCTCATAAAAATGAATGAATCAGGAAAACGCAAGAGTTTTTTGTATGTGGAGTTATAAATCACTCAGAAGTAATTGGTTCAGCAAGTTCACAACCAGGATGATTCAACAAATTGTTTTAATCAGATGTAGAGAGACGAGTTTTAATATTAAGAACCCTTACTCCAAGTCAACCTCCTTCTGCAAAGGTTGACCTTAATTATACATGGGTTATAGTCAGTCTTGTGAGAATTTCAATGGCGTCGTGCTTGCTACTGCTGGCATTCAATGGCTTATGGCTTTCATGAAGGAAGTAAAAAGAATTTTCAATGCTATTTTATCCTTTCTTAGATCATCTTCTCGCTCACAGTACGTGGTACTAGAGGGAGATGATCCAAGATATGCAGGGTCAGAATATTCATTCAGGAAGAGATTTTGGTAAGATGTTCAGACAATTACATATCAAAGGGTAGATACACCAATCAGAAGCAACTTGAGAGAACCCCAGAAAATGAATTCTACTTCTATGATTACTAAGAATATCTCTTGTATTGATAACATTTTGCGAAGGAAGCTTGATTGTAATTTAGAAAAGTTAGATAGCACACGTGATACTTTGTTGCTACTTCAAGTCATAAAAAGACTCAATAACTTGATTGTCATTGGTCTTATTTCAACATGTGCAAGATCTGTTGCATTTATAAGGGAGTTCTTTGAAATGGGTATTTCTAGAAGCAAGTACAAAGAGATGGGCATAGGATAGGGGAGCAAAAGTATGAAACTTCTCCTGGTAAAATCTTTCATGTTGCATCTGTTCATGTAGAGGAAAGAGATATTTCAGGCTATAATGACAATGAAGGCAGGGAAGAAGGTGAATAAGATTTAAGAATAGGGAATTAAACACATTGTATGTTTGAGTCTTGACTGTACTGCAGCTTTAAAGCTAGAATATATGATAAACATAGAGTGAGTTTCGTTTAGACAAGGACCTTTGATAGTTGAGTTCAACTTCAAGCCATCAAAATTCACGAAAGTATATCCTTATCATTTGAAAACCGATGGACATATACTGATGATGAAAATAACTCTATATCAGCATTTTCAGCTCGGTAAGATTATAAGACATACATAGTATCTAGAACTCAATACTACAATTTATATTCTAACACCTGACATGCACACTACTAAGTCAAAATGGTTTGGTGCAAAATTATTCAGCTCACAATAGAATCCCTTGAGATCTCTTGCATGCTAAATACTTTTAAGTCAAATGAGTTATGGCGGATCAAGTGAAAGGCCAAGCAACCCACAACAAAGTGAACATGTTGAGTCATTTGGGAATCAGAAACTCAATGAATTAATTAGGGGTTTGATTGATGGTTTTGAAGTTCATAAAAATGGGAGCACTATTCTGGAGTTTGAGACTCATCATTTACAAGTGATATTTTCCCATGAGAATCTCTTGGAGATTTGAGCTTCACGGAGGTATCCAAAAGCTAATTGTCTATGTTGCTGTCAAGAGCATTGAATTCATTAGTTGTTACTGACATCTTGATCTTTCCTTCTTCACTAGGCTTGTGCCATTGGACCTTACCATCATTGAAAAAAAATAAAAATTCTAGACTAGAAAAGAGACAAAACACTTTGTATCGGGTACTTAAGGTTGTGGTAGCATTATTATGTGGAAGTGCAAATGTTATATCACATTACTCTCATTTTGATGGAATGTGGATATACAAAATTGAAACAATGCCATCTAGAATCCACACATTGGGAAGCTTGAAGACCTAGAGAGAAGTGCTATATTGAAGGCCATATGTGTAGGACTTGGAAAGAAACTACCAAATCAATAATTTGTTTGGCCAGAGATATAGATACAAATGAATGTTTGATAAATAATGGTGGTTGATGGCAAAGCACAAAGGCTAATATAACTATTTGGAAGGATAACTTGCTAAGAAGGGCACTCGGAAAGGATTGTTGGCTTCCACAAAGTTGGGGGTTCTTTCTTTTGTCCTCAAAAGTAGTTTAAATGATTTTTTTACGAGTATTTAAAATTTTAAAATTACAAAAGATGTCATTTATTCAAACATATATTTTATTTGTTTTTGATTAATAGGAAAAACAGGTTTTTATAAGGGATCCAAAATCTTAAAATACAAAACACTGCTACATTAAATAAAGGCACAGCCAACCAATAGAAAAACCACAATTAACCAAAAGCAACAAAACAAACAGCAACAAAATACAAAGCAACTAAACAACATACTATTTCATATTCTTGAGGGTGTCAGCCACCTCCATTTCCTAGTCATAGTGTTTATTAACCAAGATAAGCAGTACTTCCTTTTCTTCATCAAAGATTGCCTTTTTTTCCTTGAATACAAACACTTAGAACCTTTTTCACCCTCCATCATCACATTTTTACCTTTTCTTTGACAGGCAACTCCTTGAATACATTTTACTTGCTACACATGTGGTTTTTGATAGCAATAGGCCAAAGATGAAAAAAAAAATCATCTAAGGACAAGACTAAGAACTTGAGCACTTCTATTGACTCTTCATTTGGTTGAAATGGAGTTGGTTGATATATATAAGAACTTCTTAGTTTGATCAACTTCTTATTGAAAATGATAATGAAGGACCACATAAGTTTCAAATTCAGCACTTCAGGGAGTGGAAAAAGTCTCTGTATAGGTAACATGTGTAAATTTTGGAACAACACTTTTTTCAAGTACATGAAATTACAAATTAAGGAGATTATATGGATCTTGTGGGAAGAATTTCTGACAGGGGAGCTGAGTTTGTACCCGCTTTATAATGGATACGAATTTATTGTAAACTCCTTAAGATGTTGAAAGCACATAGGAGGGTATTCAAAGGGCAACAATGAATACGTTCGAATATATTGTAGAGATAATTGAGCTACAAAATGTGCTAGTCACTTTGTTGAAATATTGAACTTCAGAACTATGACTATACAACAATAGCTATTGCCATGGTAGTAGAGACTTGTTCTCTGTTTACTGTTCTTCAAATCCTCATGAATGAATATTGGGTGCCAAAGCTGAATGTTAAAAATGGCGATCTCAAATCACTTTGATTTCTTTTTGAATATGTAGGGGAGATTGGCAAGGACAACAATGTATTAGGAATTATTTGATTTATGGAAGAAAGTTGACATTTTGAATTAAAAATTAATTTAATTCAAAAAGGTGGGGTCATGTGATAGTAAATAATTAATTTGAAATTATTTACTAAGAGAGAGAAAATTAGACAGTGAGTATTTTAAATAAATGATTTTATTTAAAATTAGGAGAATGCCAAAGTGAACTATAATTAAAATTATGAGAAAACATTTAGAAGTTAATGACGTATTTAAATAAATAAAATTTATTTATTTAAACAATAAGGAGTGGGTGTGTGCAAGAAGTTGAGTCCACTTTTTGGCCAAAAAGTGGAAGTGTTTTTCCTGATTTTCAGAATTTGACACATTTGACCTTAAATTTGAAGCACTTACAGATGAAATCTTTAACAAAGTCACTATCATAAAATGTAGTGCTCAGAGTCTAGTTTCCAAATATATAATTTATTTCAATACCCAGATTGTACAAATTGAGTTTTAATGGGCATTTCTAAAAACCACTGTTTAAAAGTCATTTTTTTTTACCATACTATGCACGTGTACGACATCCATATTTTGACTTAAATTATCGTATTTTTCTAAATCCTTTTGGGAAAAGTTTTATGACTCACTAAAGCTTGTTCTTGATATTTTTTTGTAATTTTTTATTGAATTTTTTTTTTTTTGCTAAATTTTTATTAGGCAGATTTGTCGTTTTGAAAAATCGTCATGTACGACATGCATAAGATGACCTAAACTTATCATTTTTTATTTTTTTTCAAATTGAAAAGAATTGTCTGAAGTTTGTTCTCGTGCAATCCGTTTTTCAAAATGTTATGTTGATCAAAAGTTATTAAAATAGTAAAAAACTCTGATATTTAAAGTTTATGGACCAATTTTATTAGAAATTAATTAAAAAATAGAAAAAGTAATTTAATTGCAAAACAAATTACATATTTAGAATCTGCATTGTTTCATCTAAAATGGGTTTTAATTTCATCAAAAAATTATGCAAAAAAGGTCGTCAGCCATATGTCAAAAGTCGGTATTTTTCTTTGACATTGTTAGGACCTTCAACTTGCAGGTCAAACCAGGTTGAAGGCCTAGGTTCGGACTTCCAATACTTTTCCCAAACCAAAAACCTAGGCAAAAACCTGACCACAGTGCAAAACAAAATTCAAATTTTAAAAAATAGGATCCCGATTATAAAACGGGATCCCGTTTATTAATAAGCGAGATCCCGTATTATAATCGGGATCCCATTCCTCATTCGGCAGTATTCGGACCATTGTGAATGGAATGGGATCTCGTTTCATAAACGAGATCCCACTACCTTTACAATGGCTCTGACATTCAATGCCGGTGAACGGGATCCCGATTATAGAACGGGATACCGTTTAATAATCGGGATGTCATTTAATAATTGGGATCCCATTTTATAGTAAGCGGGATCCCGTTTGATCCCGTTTATTTTATTTAAATACACTATGGAAAATTATTGTGAAGTCTGCAACTTCACATGTATGGCCGAGAGCACTAAAAGTGAATTATTTTTCATAAGTTATATGTATAATTTACAGGTGGTGAACTTTATTTTTGGTTGATTTTATCAAACAAAGCATCATCTACACCATTTTTGAAGTGAAATTGTGTTATTTTTGTGCTTGTTTGGATGAACAAAAGGTTTCAATTTGCAATATGGATTGAATTTTTCAAAGGAAGCTTGAAGAAAATAATTTTTAAAGTGGAATTGTGGTAGTTTTCTACTTGTTTTTAGGAACACAAGAGGAAGAATTTTGTCCTAATAGGTATTCGACTTCCAATTTGGATTGAATATTTTGAAGTATTTCACTATTAACATTCATTTGTGCTTGAGAATTTTATAATTATGGGAGATAAAGCTCGTAATAAGAGAAGAAAGATATTGACTCCTCAAGAAGTTGAAACAAATAGAGAAAAAGAGAGACAAAGACAAAGAGAAAGAAGAATGAGAATGAAATCAATGAATGATGGTGGAGCAATCAATTCAACAACTATTGAAGATGAAAACATTGAGGATACCATGGTTGTAGATGAAGGTAATTTGCAAGGAGTCAATTTGGAGAAGAATATGATTATACAAACAAGTCCTACTATGTCTTCAAATCCCTCTTTGAATGCTATGGAGAATGTTTCAATATGCACAAATCTAGGTATGTTTTCAAATCCACAGGTTAGTGAAATGGTAAATTTGTATGTAGAAGTTTTACAAGATGTTAGACTTAATGATGTTGACATTGACTATATTCAAAGAGATGAAACTTTTATAGAATTTGTTGAAAACAAAAAATAAAAATCTTTTGTTGCAAATGAAAATCAAAATGATCATTTTCTTGAAAATGAAAACAAAACCTATATTTTTGATGAAAATGAAAATGAAAATGAAAATCGTTTTGTTGATGAAAATGAAGATGAAAATGAAAATGAAAACCATTTTGTTGATGAAAATGAGAATGAAAATGAAAATGAAATTTTGTTGATGAAAATGAAGATGAAAATGAAAATGAAAACCGTTTTGTTGATGAAAATGAAAATGAGAACCGTTTTGTTGATGAAAATGAAGATGAAAATGAAAATGAAAACCATTTTGTTGATGAAAATGAAAATGAAAACCGTTTTGTTGATGAAAATGAAGATGAAACTGTAAATGAAAATGAAGATGAAGATGAAAATGAAGATGAAAATCTAGAATGTGATGTTGAATTTAATGAAAATACTTTTTTTTAAATTGGAAGTGGTTTTTTCGATAATCTTCCTGGTCAAACTTCTTGGAGGCAAATAAGAACACATGCGAATAGAATATACACCAAATTATTTTATCGTAAAAAAATTGCATTTCAATGTCAATGACTAATGATGCAATTGATGAGAATGCAAAAAATGAGGAAAGTAATGAAAAGGTTTGGCTTTTATGTTAAACCAAAAAGAAAAGATCAATCATTAAAACATGTTATGTCTACTATTGCTAGTGCCATTCAATCTATTGGGAAAAATAGTCCATCTAAAGATAAAAATGTAGCAAGAAGAGCTATAACTACTGCTATAGTTAATAAAACAACTTTGAATAAAAGAATGGTAAGCAATATTAGTGAAGTTTTAAAAATGCATCCTAAAACATTACTAAGAGCGGCAAAAAGAAGAGAGTATAGAAAATGATCCTATCAATCAATGTTGGAGTTTTAGTGATGACTACCGAGGTCCGATATAAAATTGAATGTTGAAATTAAATCTTTGATTGAAAAATATTGGCATGATAATACTAGGGTTTCATCTAATGCTAGAGATGTTTTAAAATTAAGGGTGGGGTCCAAAGTTCGCGATCCTCACCCAAAACACCTATTAGATACAACACAAATTGAATTTTATAGAAAATTTTGTAGTGATTTAGTGTTACCTGGTAATATTAAAATAAGTCAAAGGTCTTTGAAAAATGTAAACCCGGTATGTAAAAATTAATAAGCAACGAATATCTTGTGTTGTAAAATACATGTTCAATTTCGTTATTTTTATGATGTTTTTCGATATATACATTGTACCTTGCATACTAACATGATTATACAGGATTGTGGTATTGATATGCCACGAAGCAATAAGAGAGTTTATTTCAGGTTTGTTTTGTGAAAAATCTAATGATAAATTATTTTATTTAAGTTCTTGTATTTCTGGACAATGCATTAACTGTGGAAATCTTTCATTTTTAAGAAATTGTTTGCATGAAAGTGTTGATCATGATTTTGGACAACAATTAGTAGATGTCAAAAGATTTAGGAATGTTCACTATTCTTTAAAAGATGGAAAAATAGAAAAGCGTTGTGATTTAGTTACAGAAAAAGTTAGTGTGCATGCATTTATGAGTGAATTTAATAATAAAATTGTACCAAAATATGTCATGCACTCTAAACATGCTCAATGGCTTGATGGCCAATTTATCGCATGTAGAAACACATTTCCAATTGGTACTATACTTTGGAGTGGTTGATTTTTGTAGGGAATTATGCTCTCCTGCCAAGAGAAATTCAATCTCAAAATAATATAATTAGAGTGCAAGTAGCTATGTTTGTCCCATATTGTTTATGAACATCTGAGATGATAGCACTAAGGATGATAGAAAAGTTTTGAGAAATTCATTTTATTTGAGTGAAAATCGGTTACACTCATCAGAGTTTGTTCAATATTGTTTTAGTATATTTTATAGAAATTTAAGAGAAAGAGGAATCCATATGAAAGAACACCTCATATGGTCAGATAATTGTATAGGGTAGTTCAAAAATTCTAGAATGTTCTATTGGTTAAGTAGGGTTTACAAGGAACTTAATGTCTAGCATATATGGAGTTTTTTTGAAGCTGTGCATGGTAAAGGAGAACATGATGGAGCTGGTGCGTGTGTCAAAAGAATTCTTGCTAGAGAACAATTAAAATTTGAGGATTCAGTAAAATTTAAAAATGCACATGAGATTGTGGATTGGTGTAATAGAAGATTATTTGCACCTGGTTCGAGTGATTACTCTACAGTTCATTGATTCTTTTGGTTGGTGGAAGAAGAGAACATTGCATCTAGAGTTGATTGTGAGACAATTAGTGGATCTACTAAATGACATTCATTTAGGAGTGCGACAACAAGCACATGGACTATTTGGACAAGGGAGCTTGCATGTTTTTTCCATTTTTGTATCTTAGGAGATTGGGAAGCTTGCGAAAATACATAATGGGTTGAATAGTGGGAGCAAAGATCGTTGACACTAAGAAGCACATAATCAATATGAAAAAACTATTGAAGAAAATGATCAATTGTTTGCATCTGAAGATTATGACCGTGTTTTAGACCTTGTACAAGAAGGTAATTTTAATCCAATTTATTTCATTTTATTTCACTTTATTAAGTTATTTTTAATACTAAATTATTTATATGGATATGCACAAGTTATTAAATCGAATTTTGTTGGCGGGACATGTGTATGTTGTTATTTGAGGGGAATGAAGAGCAAACAGAATATTGGTTGGCTCATTGTGTGGAAACTAAACATAAGTTGATAACACCTCGAGAAGATGATGATGGCTTTCATTATCCAACAGGACGGTGATCCCTTAAGACACCTCCTTAAGCAAATTTTGATAACAAGTTTTAGATCCCCTTAAGCAATTTTTTTAGAACAATTCTTTGATCCCCTTAAGAAAATTTTGAGAAGTTATTTGATGATGGTTTTTGAACATGTTTTCCAATAGGATCGGTGGTGGTTGTTGGCACTTGGCTACGAAAATACTTGAGAAGAAAGAATGGTCTACCTGCATTCGAAGACTATGAAACACATAAGAAAATTATGCATTATTCACATTTGGTGGTGGCAAAAAATATAAAACTAGAGCGGTATCGAGGAAGACCTTCAAAAAAATTGCTATGGTCAATTTCTATGGACGAACATGAGCCAATCATAGATGCATTGCAAAAAAGAGAGGATGCAGATGGTACAATGGAATAAGTAAGTATAGGTAAATATAGTTTTAGTTTTATTTTGTCCTTTTAAATACATTAAATACATGTTTCGACATTGGTCAAGTGTGTTATTAGTTGAAATTGATTTAAATTGTTCTTTTATATATCCTTAAGGCATAATCACAAAAAGGATCTAGTCCATGCAGATTCAACCTAGACAACATGGAATACTTGGTAAAAATAGGTAATTATTAGTTAAATTATATTTAAATACATGTTTATGTGTATAATCACTAAATATCATGCATACATTATTGTTAAATCAATTATATCCTTAAGACATATTATGACCCCTTAATACATCCCCTTAAGACACCCCCTTAAGACCTTAAGACACCCCCTTGAGACCCCTTAAGACATCCCATTTAGGCGTATTATGACCCCTTAAGACATCCCCTTAAGACGTTCTATTATGACCCTTTTAGACATCCCCTTAATTAACATGTTCTATTATGACCCCTTTAGACATCCCCTTAAGACCCCTTAAGACATCCCTTAATTAAAGCGTTCTATTATGACCCCTTTAGACATCCCCTTAAGACCCCTTAAGACATCCCCTTAATTAACATGTTCTATTATGACCCCTTTAGGCATCCCCCAAGACCCCTTAAGACATCCCTTAATTAACACGTTCTATTGTGACCCTTTTAGACATCCCCTTAAGACATCCCCTTAATTAACATGTTCTATTATGACCCCTTTAGACATCCCCTTAAGACCCCTTAAGACATCCCCTTA
The DNA here is from genome assembly GCA_007258455.2 of Sequoia sempervirens. Classification (NCBI taxonomy): domain Eukaryota; kingdom Viridiplantae; phylum Streptophyta; class Pinopsida; order Cupressales; family Cupressaceae; genus Sequoia; species Sequoia sempervirens. The sequence continues at coordinate 272,166,051 of VDFB02058242.1, read as the reverse complement.
ATTAACACGTTCTATTATGACCTCTTTAGACATCCCCTTAAGACCCCTTAAGACATCCCATTAATTAACATGTTCTATTATGACCCCTTTAAACATCCCCTTAATTAACACATTCTATTATGACCCCTTTAGACATCCCCTTAAGACGTATTATAGCCCCTTAAGACATCCCCTTAAGACGTTCTATTATGACTCCTTTAGACACCCCCTTAAGACGTCATTATTTGTTTTGACAACTTATAAATTAGTGTTAGATGAACTATTATTTATAGTATTTATTCATGCTTTTATTCTCTAATCTTCTATGGTATTGTTTATTTCTTAAAATTTTATTCTTTCTGGTATATAAATAGATTGCTTTTGTTTGTAAATTATGATTTATTGACTGATTATTGATTGACGTGAATTGAATAAGTTCATTGAGTAATTATCGCTATTTATTGATTGTACATATCATGTATATCATGAATGAAATCACTAAATTTGCAAAGTATAAATATTAAAATGTCCTATATTAATCCATGTATGAGATCACTAAATTTCACATTAATGTCCTATATTAATGTCTTGACTATGAACATAAAATGCATAAATGTACATGTAAATTAAAATTTCAAACAATAATAAAGTCCATAATTTATGTAACATATTAAGTGCATGAAACCAATATATTAAGCATGAAATAAAGTCCAACAGGTACATGGTAAGCAAGAAATATAGTCCATGAAATAAACAAATATAACACATAAAATCACATGTTTCTAGGTCATGTCTTGTCTCTATAATCAAGAGAGACCTCTTCACACCATCTGGACTATGTGGATGACATGAAACACTCTTATAAGAGAAAGATGCAATTAGATGTAAGACAATAAAAAATGATTTAATGACAATTTAATTTATAATCCATCATAAAATTAAATTACCATCATATCTACATCTGGATGCTCTGGTGCACCTAAAGCAACCTCTAAATTCTCTAAATCAATCTACATAAACAAGACAAAGAAATTCGAAATTAGATGTACAAATCTACAATTAATTTTTTTAAATTCGTTTTAATTTATAATTTATCATATTTTAATTGTACCTTATTCTGAGGTTGTGCACTAGGCTCTTCTCCAGACCTGTCTGTACATGCTCAACTACAAGATGTGTCTCATGCTATACAAGAAAAAGAATATGTAAAAATCTCATATTATGTATATATTCAATTTAAAAATTATAATTGACTTTAAATATAATAAAAAAATTAAATTACCATTTGATCTGGAACCTACTTTACATGTCCTCCTGGTGGTGTAGCTATGTCTGGGTTAGGGCTGAAAGTTGCACTAACAAAGTCCTACAAGATCAAAATTAAAGCATGTGCAATTGAATTAGGTTAATATATATATATATATATATTCAAGTTTGCACATTTTGTGTAGAAAGTTTTGTAAACAACCTGGAAATCAGTGGCCTCACGAGTAACTGCAACATCAAATGTTTGCCCAATGCCCATTCTTATTGTGGTATCAACCTAGACATACATGTACATAGACATTTAGCTTATAATATTTACAAGTGTACATGCATGCGTTTCATATATCTAGTGAATTCAAAACTCATAAAATTGTAACTATACTAATGTAAACTTTAAACAAATTTACAATATGAATGTACCTGCCCCTTGATCTATGACGCTCGATAGTGGAGGAGTGCTTGACAATCCCTCAGGAGGAATTGACGTGGATGTCGATTGACTCAACTAAACCAACATAAATATTTGAAACATATATGTGATTCAATTATAAATTTAAAACTCAAGTTAAATAATTTATGATTTCATATATAATTTTAAAAATTGAAATCAAAATACCCCATAAGGGTTGTCGAGTATGACCGGTGTCAATGTATGTACTCGTGGAACAGATGATTGCCCTTGCATCATTAGTGTCATCTGTACACCAAACAACAATAAATGCAAAGCAACAATATTTCTACCAGTCCACAGAAGACCAACTTTACCAGAATAGTTCACATACTGGTGAACATAACTTTCATGTACCATCAAACTAGAAGCTAAAACTTGCAAAATATCACCACTAAATCACTATTATCAAACCTTCAGATCCACACAAGCATAGGATCAACATAGGAGAAATGTAGAGCACATACCAGAGCACACTCTAAACACTTTCATCATTCTAACTTCTCTTCTTTATTTAATTTCTTTTAAATCACTTGGAAACTCATCAAACCAACACATCTGCAACACTAAAAAGATAGCTCCATGTACTCATAACATCTCAGCAACATCTTAGCTATACATGTACAATCTGCAACATACTAAACTGTGTTGACATCAATGACAACATTAATGACAACACCACCAAACTTACTAATACTTGCAACAGAGAGTAGGGTCGTTGACATGGAAGAGTTGCCGATGCCAATAGTGAAAATATTATAGCCACAGATACAACTAAAATGAACCCCTATAATGCCAACTATGAAATAAAATAGTAGTCACTCCAAACATAAATTTTTGCCAAAACTATTGAAAAATCCCAAATATTTTTGAAAAAATAGCCTATTGATCTTAAAAAACATTTTTCATAGAGTACAATGGACAGGGATGACATTTTTCTACATAATGTATGTAATCCAAATGGTATGAATTTTCAAACCCTAAAACATACCTCTGAAGGCTCCCAGGTTGATATTTCCAATTTTGATGAATGAATAGGTGATCCTAGAGTTTTGAGGCTTTTTGAAGATAATGGCGAGCTCATATTGGACTCCATCTACTCTAGAAATTAGCTTGGTCCCCAAGTGGAGCCAACTAGCCTATAGTGAAAACCTTCAAGCCTGCAATGAATCTCTCTAGCCCAACTTTCTTGATCTTGAGATGAGTCTTCAATGGACAAGCTCTGATACCATGTAGAAATTATGGATGTTGAATCACCATATGAAGCTATAGCCTTTGAAGGATCTTTTCCAAGAATAAAATCACCCAAAAATAAAGTGTTCAAACTTAGGCATGCAAATTGAGATTCTATTATGAGATGATAAAATAGTGTACAAATACCTTGTATAAATGGGAAAGAGTGAAATGTAGTATGCATTATGATGCTGACATGTATGTGTCTTGATCTAACAACATGTGAACCCTAACTAACTACCTAGGAAATGATGAACTAATAAGATAAATTCTAGATGATATTCTAAAAGAATCTTATTTCCCAAATACATGTAAAGAGAGATGACCCCATTATAACTAATTTCCTAGTAAATGCAACCTAGGAATTAATTAAATAATATGCCTAAGTAAACTTATGCTAGTGTAATTAAATATTAATTATGCTAGCACCTCTAAACATATTTTTCTAGAGTTGTGAGTCTTCAATGGTTTTGGTTCCTTCTCTTCTTCTTCTTCTTCTTCAATTTAGGGAGGTATATCAAATCTACAAACCTCTAGTTCTTGTGATATTTCACATAAGTCTTCATCTACCTTAACATTTTTTCTTTCATTCATCTTTCCCAATCTCTTATTGTAACATTTGTATGCCTTGCTCCTTGTTGAGTAACCAAGAAAGATCCCTTCATCACATTTTGAATCAAACTTTCCTAGGTCTCCATCTCTCTTGATGTACCATTTGCTACAAAAAAATATTAAGTATATAATAGTGGGAAGCCTTCCATACTATATCTCATAAGGGGTCTTAGTGTTATTGGCCCTCGACTCTATTATGTTAAGCAAATACACAATAGTGTGAACTACATCCTTCCAATACATATTAGGTAGATGTGCTTCTGTCATCATTGTCCTAACCATTTATTGGATAGTCCTATTCTTCCTCTCTACTACCCATTCTACTGAGGGGTTCTAGAAGTAGACATATGTCTCCTAATACCATGATCTTCACAAAACTTTTCAAATTCACTTGAAGTAAATTCACATCCTTTATCCGACCTTAATCATTTGAACTTACATCCATTTCATTCTCAAAATTTTCTTTGAATATTTTAGACTTATCAAAAGATTTTGATTTATCTCTTAAAAATGTAACCCAAGAAATTCTAGTGTAATCATCAATAAGTAGCATGAAAGACCTTTCACCTTGTTGAATCCTTGTTCTTGTTGGTCTACATAGGTCAGTGTGAATCAATTCCAATGGCAATGTAGTAGAGCACTCCTTTCTTTTTAAATTTGTCCTTGTTTGCTTTCCTATTTGATATTCTTTGCATAATGTGTTTGCAGGCTTGGTTATCTTAGGCACATCTCTCATAGCATGAGAGGAACTAATCTTCACCATTGTCACGTCTCAGACTTTGATGCTATTTTGACCATGACTTTGTGGGATTTATTATATGAATTATGATACGTGTTAGAGCAATATGATATAATACAATGCTTTGGTGTATGGAAATGTAGGAAAATATTTGTTTTTAGAATTATGAGTGCATTTTATTTTTAAAATATACAAGATAGAGCAAAATAGGAGTGTTGATTTAATTATTGCTTAAATTTATACTTCTATATTGGTTACTAATACACTTTCGTTGTTGCACGCCTGAGTGCATTTGAGTTGCAGGTGGTCGAAGACCAAGAGTGTGATTGAGGAAAAGAAGGCTAGCTTCCCGATAGGGTAAAAGAGGAGAAACTCTCGATCACACACACACCACTTAAAAATCATGTAGTTGCATTTAGGCCATGTCTGTTTTTAATGTGATTGTTTAAATTGATTACATGATTTGAATAAGTGATTGATATAAACAAAATATATATATATATATAAATAATAACATAGAAAAATTAAAATATAGTTTAAGTATCCATAAAAGTTGTGAAAAGAGTATGGTTTATTTTATTTAGTTTATCCCATTTATTTTGTGCAATAAAAAGGAAAATCTGATTTAAAAAAAAAAAGGAAATTAAAAATAAAGTGAAAATATTATATTCACATATATTATGGAAGAAATAATTGGTTTGCATATTAAAAGGTAGAGATATCTTTGTTTGCATATGTTTTAAACCTTAGTCCAAAATTGGGAGAAATGAACAGCCCGAGAAAACTTTGGGCTCTGGGGAAATTTTCCTTAAAACCAACAATGCTGTTGGCATGTGGCAATCTCTGGAATTTGCATGTAAAATTTATCTGTCATTTGGAAATACTCTGCATGATCCTCGGAAGGAGGAATAAAGCTTTAAGGGAGAAAAGAGAACATTCATTCAGACATAACCAGAGCTCTGGAAGAGGGCGACAGGAAGGTAATACTGGGCATCTGCACTGGAGAAAATTGCCAGGTTATTTTCCATACTTTGCTTTCAATCAGTTTAAAATTGCAGTAAGAAATTGAAGAAATGAAATGCATCATTCTATGAAATGATTACAGATTTCTGAGAAATCTTTTCCAATTTTACTTTGAATCTGGGTAATAGCTTACTTCTCATTGTTGCATTATAGAAAGAATACCCAATCTTTTCTTCCAGATTAGGGTTACATTCTGTTGCAAAAGCTGCAAATTATTAAACTGCTCTCAATTATATTTGGAAACATACATAAACATATATATATACACATATATATATGCACAGGAATCTGTATTCCCGTGCATATATACATATACATATATAAATGCATATGATTTTGCAAGAACAACTTTCACCAGAAATTAATTCAAAATTCCTTTGAGATAAATTTAAATGCAGTATAATACTAGGCAAAACATATTTTTTTTGGTTATGAAATTGTTTAACTATAGGGAGAAGGGGAGGGATTTTTCCCTAGCTCTTCCCATAGGAAGGGTACGGCTCTGTGGGGAGGCTCGCGCCCTCCACAGGCCGTGGCCTGTGGAAGGGGCGCGAGCCCCCTCACAACCCGCGCCCTCCCCATGGGAGAGGCAAGGGCTTCCTATACCCTTAGGGTGCTCAACACCAGTATGAAACTCTATAAAATACTTTTATTCTGTGTGCTCAGCCTGAAAACGTGAGAACAGTTATAAAAATCAGTATTTCTTTCTTCAAAACATATATATATATATATATATATATATTTATATATTTACATTCAGTTGTATATTGTATATATATATATATATAAATATATACATATATATATATATATACACTCAACTGTATATGTATATATATATATATATGTATATTCATCCATATATACATAAATGCAAGTTTGAACAGGGAAACCATCTTCAGAATATGATATGATTTCTGTCAAAAATACACAAACATCTCAATAATTGGAAGCTGGAAATATGAACAAAGGCAAGAACCTCTGAGAAAACATGTAAACTAAAATTCCAGTTGATCACATTGTCATATACTCACATACAGTTGTACATTCCTGAATAATAGTATACATTATAAACTCGAATGCAAGTTTTTCTTTCAGACCTCTATTATTCTGAATGAGTTGCCCTGTTTCTGTATATTACTAATAACCAGAAACCTGTAGTAAACTGAGAATTACTCTTTCAATTAGCTTGAATCTGGAAGAGTAGAAGAATATACATAAATCTGTGAACATTATTCCATACAAAAGAGTTAATTAATTACTCTACTTGTGTCTGTACACTGATAGAATCATGACATATATACATTTCTTTTTACATTTTAAAAGAGAAGCTTGGATTAAAAACAGAATCAGAAAAGAATTACTTACAAAAGAGTAAATGCAATCTTACTACTGAACTTGCAACCTTTCTTTTCATTTGTCCAATGTAATTCAAAAGATGTTATGAAATTCTCATTTGAAATTCTTTTAGAATCAATTGAATGCATGAAACATGTATGGAAAATGCACAACTTTCTGCTTTTGTACTTTATTATACTTTACTTTTGGTAACTTCCGGGACAGGATGCCGAAGGTGGATGCACAGAGACGGTAGCTTTACCTTTTCTAAACTACCATTTGCTTATTTTAATTTATGCTTGGCCAAGCACTTGTACCATTGAAATAGATGGATTTGTTTAAAAGCCTAGAAATGTATATGTATTTGAGTCTCTGCCACCTCCTGTTGCAAGAAATATGTTTTCTCATGTTAGAAATGCATATAGGCACCGGGCATGCATCGAGAGTTCCCTCCTGTTTTATTGTGTCAGGTTGCTAGGCTCCTTTATGCAGGGCCGGGATTCCTTCGAGTTAGGAAGGAACCCGGGGAAGTCATGTACTTCGTGGTTGGGCGGAAAAAGCACCTGAATCACACTCTTGGCCCCAGCTCGCAAGAAGACCAATAGTGTCACGACGGTTGGAGGTTCAGAGTTTTATTTGCTATTGATGAACTTGTGTAACATTCTGGAAATGGATTGTATAGCGCCATTGTATGTATATTAATATTTGACATTCATTGTTGAAACTTTGAAATAGAAGTATGGCATGAAAGAATCTAACGTAACATTGATATGTGGAATTAAAGTTTTATGATGTAGCATTGAAAAAGATGTTTCATTGGAATTATTGACCTCTTCCGAGTATAGATGAATAAGTATATATGAAAATTCATTAATGTACTTTTGCCATGTGCATAATCTTGATAAATTACAATGTTGTTATTTGTATACATGAAATGCAATTTAAATTCTCTTTTATTGAGCTCATTTTGGAAGTTTTTATGAATGATATTAATTACTTGAAAACCCTTTTGAAAACGGAATTGAGCAATTGAAAATGCTCTTAATTTTCTGAGCACTACATCTTGGTATCAGAGCAGCAAGGTTCAACTCTAGGACCTATGCCTAACTACGTATGACGTTGTGTCTTAATCAGGGTGACCTAAAATGGAAAATAGAGTGTACCAGTGAATTGGCGGATCTCGTGGAGGTCCCAATGATAAACTGGATCAAATTTTGGCCTTGCTACAAAGTCTGGGGGCTAGAATTGAAGAAATAGAACAAGGGAGGCGAGATGGCCATCAAGGATTAAATACAAATAAAACTGATGGAGAAACAAATGCGGAACCACCTGGAAACAAAGGAAATCTAAATAGGGTAGCTAAGGAGTTAGGAAAAGACCTAAAGAAGGTCGCTCCTCCGAAGTTTGATGGGAAAACCTTTGGAGATGGGGCAGAAGCTTGGGTTATAGAAATGGAAAGGTATTTTTCCCTACGAAATTTATCAGATGAAACAAAGGTTGAATGGGGTTCATATCAACTCACCGATAAGGCTGCTACTTGGTGGGAAAATGAAAGGGCAGATAAGCAGTTTATGCATGGGAAGGTAACTTGGGATAAGTTCCTACAACTATTTAGGAAGAGGTGGTTACCACAATCTCACTTTGATAAGAAAATGACAGAATTCCAGGTGCTCATACATGGTGGCATGACAATGACTCAGTATTGGGAGAAATTCTCTCACTTGCTCAAGTACGCACCCCAATACCAGCATGATGAGAGGTTTCGAGTGCGAAAATTTATTTTGGGACTTAGACCTCAAATAGGAAATGAAATAGATCTACATAATCCAGCCACCATGGATGAAGTTTTTGATTTAGCAATTAAACAGGAGCACAAGCTGCAGCAAGCTGCTAACTATAAGAAGAGCAGGGAAGCCAAGTATGGCAATAAGAAGTTCCAAGGGAATCGTCAAGGTAATAGCAATCAGGGTGGTCAAAGCAAACAGGACAATCAAGGGAGTGAAAATAGGCAAATCAGAAATCTGAAGAGGGATGGTAGTCCTCAGGACCGCAACGATGGAAACAGGAACAATAACAACAAGAGGGGCAACTTCAATAAAAGGAATGATAATAACAGGAGAGATTTTTCTGACAAACCCAAAGCACCTCGTGGAGGTTGTTATACCTGTGGTGGCGAGCATTACGCCAGTGTGTGCCCTCAGAGAAATAACAAACAGAATAACAGGAATCAACATCATATTCATGCAGCGGTTGACAATCGCCAAGCAGATTATCAAGCAACTCCCATCCAGTTATCGGGTAAATTATTTGGATGCCCTGTTTCTGTTTTGATTGATACTGGTGCTACTGATAGTTTTATAGATCCTCATGTTTTGACTAAATTATCAGTTAGACCAAGTTTTATGGCGAATTCCTGGAAAGTTCAGTATGGAAACCGGGTAGAGAGGAAGGTAGAGCAATGCATGTATTTCAGTAAACTTGAACTCCCTAACCTTCAAACGCAAGTGAACTTGTATGTTGCACCGTTGGGGTCTTACGATGTGATATTAGGGATAAATTGGCTCTCTGAACATAAGGCTCTTGTAGATTGTGAAGAGAAGTCAATTAAGTGTCTTGATGATCGAGGAAACCATGTGGAGCTTTGTGGCATTAAAAAGCCTTTAGAGCTTAGGCAAGTCTCCGCCATGCAGTTGAAAAAGGCAAGACGGAAGGGATGCACTATCTTTTCAATAAAGGTCAAGGACCTTGATGAGAAAGAATCCTCAATTAATGATCATCCCATTTTGAAAGAATTTGAGGATGTTTTTCCTACTGAGCTGACTGAGCTACTGCCTAGGCGTGTGTTTGATTTTTCTATTGATCTGACTCCAGGAGCAGAACCTCAGTCTAAGGCTCCTTACAGGATGAATACAACAGAATTATTTGAGCTTAAGGCCCAACTAGAAGAATTATTGAAGCAGGGTTTTATTAGGCCAAGCGTGTCACCTTGGGGAGCTCCAGTTATCTTTGTGAAAAAGAAGGATGGTACCTTGAGGTTATGCATTGAATATAGAATGCTTAACAAGGTCACTATCAAGAATAAATACATGCTCCCACGCATCGATGACTTGTTTGATCAGCTAAAAGATGCCAAGGTATTCTCAAAAATTGATTTAAGATCAGGATACCACCAGTTGAGATTGAAGGAAGAAGACATTCACAAAACTGCTTTCAGAACCAGGTATGGGCACTACGAGTTTACGGTGCTACCTTTTGGGCTAAGTAATGCTCCTGCAACTTTCATGAACCTGATGAATAGTTTCTTCCGAGATTGTTTGGATAACTTTGTCCTAATCTTTCTTGACGATATCTTGATCTATTCTAAGTCAGAGGAAGAACATGAGAAACATTTGAGAATTGTGTTACAGTGTCTGAGGGAACATAAGTTGTATGGAAAGATGTCTAAATGTACTTTCTTCCAATCTGAAGTGCATTATTTAGGACATGTGATTTCAGCGGAAGGGGTAAGAGTGGACCCAGAAAAGATTAAGGCAATTATGGATTGGCCAGCACCGCAAAATGTCTCTGAAGTTCAAAGTTTCATGGGACTTGCAAGATATTATAGGAGATTTGTTCAAGGGTTCTCGACAATTGCAGCACCCATCACTGCACTACAGAAGAAGGAAAAGAAGTTTGAATGGAGTGATAAGTGTGAGAGAGCTTTTCAGCTGCTTAAGGAGAAACTCACTACTACACCCATCCTGGTTGTGCCGGATCCGAATGGCCATTTTATAGTTATTACTGATGCATCAGGGGAAGGGGTAGGAGCAGTTCTTATGCAAGAAGGGCAAGTGGTAGCATATGAATCAAGGAAGTTAAAGCAGCATGAATTAAACTATGCACCACATGACTTAGAATTGGGAGCCATAGTCCATGCCTTACAGATGTGGAGACATTACCTCTTGGGAAAGCCTTTTGAACTAAAGATAGACCATGCAGGGTTGAGATATATCTTCACTCAACCCAATCTTAATGCCCGACAAAGGCGATGGCTAGAATTCCTGAGTGAATATGATTTTGGGATTGAATATATCAAGGGTAAGGAAAACAGGGTGGCTGATGCCTTGAGTAGAAGGAGGCACCTTGTAGCCATGGTTACCGTTAAATCAGATTTCAGGCAGCAAGTAGTGCAATCCTCCCTTGGGGATGAACATTATGAAAAGGTGAAACAAGCCCTAGGAGTGAATTCCTCAGATCGTCGATATGAGGGTTATGTATTAGAATCGGATGGACTCTTGAGATACCAGGGGCGGATGTACATTCCTAGTTCTGCAAACTTGAGAGAGTTGGTGCTAGAGGAGTTCCACAACGCTCCATACTCAGGACATCCCGGTATTACAAAGATGATGGAAGGACTTAGGCCACTGTACTTCTGGCCAGGACTTAAAAGGGATATTACGTCCCATGTAGCCCGATGCTTGGAATGCCAGCAAGTCAAGGCTGAGCATGTACATCCGGCAGGACTCTTATATCCTCACAGGGTACCAGAGTATAAATGGCAGGTTATCACTATGGATTTTATACAGGGGTTACCAATGTCTAGGAACCGACATGATACCATCTTGGTTGTGGTGGATAAATTGACAAAGGTTGCTCATTTCATTCCTGGAAATCTCAAGGATGGTTCAATGGTTTTAGCAAGAAAATTTGTTCAGGAAATCTTCCGATTGCATGGAGTGCCAGAAACGATCATCTCAGATCGAGACACTCGGATGACTTCCAGGTTTTGGATCACATTGAATTCTTCCTTAGGAACTAAGTTGAATTTCAGTTCCGCATATCATCCTCAGACCGATGGTCAGACGGAGAGGGTGAATCAGGTAGTAGAAGATCTTCTCCGCATGTACTGTATGGAACAGCAATATAAGTGGGAGGAGTATTTTCCTTTGGTGGAGTTTGCTTACAACAACTCCTACCATGCTTCTTTGGGCATGGCACCTTTTGAAGCCCTTTATGGACGTAAATGTCGGACACCCATTAGTTGGGACAGAGTAGAAGACAGGGTTGTGATTGGCCCTGAGATGCTCAGAGAAATGGAAGACCAAATGAAAATCATTAAGGAAAAATTGAAACAAGCTGCAGATAGACAGAAAAGTCTAGCAGACAAGAACCGAAGCTTTAGGCAGTTCTCTGCAGGAGATAAGGTCTTTTTGAGGGTTCGGCCACATAAGAGTTCAATCTCTTTCGGCAAGAACTCTAAGTTGGCCCCTAGGTTTGTTGGCCCTTTTGATGTTTTGGAGGTGGTGAATCCAGTTGCTTACAGGCTTGCTCTGCCACCAGCTCTATCCCGGATACATAATGTATTTCATGTCTCAGTACTTAAGCCTTACCACCTAGATATTGCTCATATCCTTGAATGGTGTGCATTGCAGGTTCAGGACCCAGGGGTGATACAGGTGGAGCCCGTCAGGATCCTGGAAGAGCGCAACGTTAAGTTGCGTAATAGGGACATTATGCAATACAGGGTCCAGTGGGACCAGTATTCGGTGGATAATGCCACCTGGGAGAATGCTGAGGATATAGATAGAATCTTTCCTCATTTGAGACCTTAGCATACTTTTATTTTCTTTTATAGAGACTTACGAAATACTAGTATCTCAATTTTGTTATGTAACTTGCTTTTAGACATCGAGACGATGTCTCTTCCCAAGTGGGGAAGGATGTCACGTCTCAGACTTTGATGTTGTTTTGACCATGACTTTGTGGGATTTATTATATGAATTATGATACGTGTTAGAGCAATATGATATAATACAATGCTTTGGTGTATGGAAATGTAGGAAAATATTTGTTTTTAGAATTATGAGTGCATTTTATTTTTAAAATATACAAGATAGAACAAAATAGGAGTGTTGATTTAATTATTGCTTAAATTTATACTTCTATATTGGTTACTAATACACTTTCGTTGTTGCACGCCTGAGTGCATTTGAGTTGCAGGTGGTCGAAGACCAAGAGTGTGATTGAGGAAAAGAAGGCTAGCTTCCCGATAGGGTAAAAGAGGAGAAACTCTCGATCACACACACACCACTTAAAAATCATGTAGTTGCATTTAGGCCATGTCTGTTTTCAATGTGATTGTTTAAATTGATTACATGGTTTGAATAAGTGATTGATATAAACAAATATATATATATATATATAATAACATAGCAAAATTAAAATATAGTTTAATTATCCATAAAAGTTGTGAAAAGAGTATGGTTTATTTTATTTAGTTTATCCCATTTATTTTTGTGCAATAAAAAGGAAAATCTGATTTAAAATAGAAAATTAAAAATAAAGTGAAAATATTATATTCACATATATTATGGAAGAAATAATTGGTTTGCATATTAAAAGGTGGAGATATCTTTGTTTGCATATGTTTTTAACCTTAGTCCAAAATTGGAAGAAATGAACAGCCCCGAGAAAACTTTGGGCTCTGGGGAAATTTTCCTTAAAACCAACAATGTTGTTGGCATGTGGCAATCTCTGGAATTTGCATGTAAAATTTATCTGTCATTTGGAAATACTCTGCATGATCTTCAGAAGGAGGAATAAAGCTTTAAGAGAGAAAAGAGAACATTCATTCCGGACATAGCGAGTTACGGAAGAGGGTGTGAGAAAGGTATCTGCCCGGCATACTTGCTTCGGAGAAATTGCAGTTATTTTCCATACTTTTGCTTTCAATCATTTTTAAGAACTCAGATAGAAATTGAAGAAATAAGAAATTTGCTCCATTCATAAGAAGCGATTCTGAATGTCGAGGTTATTTTTGAATCTGAGTAATAGCTTACTTCTCATTGTTATAGAAAGAATACTTAATCTTTTCTTCCAAATTAGGGTTACATTTGTTGCAAAGGCACACCAAATTAAACTGCTCTCAATTATATTTGGAAACATACATAAACATATATATATATACATATATATGCACATGAATCTATATATTCCGTGCATATATACATATATATATATATAAATGCATATGATTTTGCAAGAAAAACTTCCACAGAGTGTCAAAGGAAATTCCTTTGAGACAAATTTAAATCTGATTATAATATTGGGCAAAACATTTCTTTTTGTTGTGAAATTGTTTAGCTGTAGGGAGGGAGGATTTTTCCCCGGCCCTTCCCATAGGAAAGAACTGACTCGTGGGAGGCTCGCCCTCCGCGAGGGTTGTGGCTGCAATGGAAGGAGACACGAGCCCCCTCACGGCCCTCCCCATGGAAGAGGCAAAGGGCTTCCTACACCCATAGAAGTGCTCAACACGACATGAAACTCACAGCTATAATACTTGTCTGTACATGCCTGACTGAAAAGCGTGAAGCAGTTATAAAAGTAGTATTTCTTTCTCCCAAAATATATATATATATATATACATTAGGTTAGCATATTGTATTCATATATATATATATATATACATATATATATGTTTATATTGTATTCATATATATATATACATATATATATATATACGCCACTGATTGTATATGAATATATATATATATACATATATACATAAATGTAAATGGGAGCGAGGAAAACCATCTTCAGAATGTGATATGATTTCTGTCAAAAATACACAAACATCTCAGTAATTAGAAGCTGGAAATATGAACAAAAGAAAGTACCTCTGAGAAAACATGTAAACTAAAATTCTTCTTGATCACATTGTCATATACTCACATACAGTTGTACATTTCTGAATAATAGTATACATTATAAACTCAAATTTGCCATGTTTATGTATAATACTAGTAGAGCACATGGTAAATTACTCTTTCAATTAGCTTGAATTTGGAAGAGTAGAAGAATATACATAAATCTGTGAACATTATTTCATACAAAAGAGTTAATTAATTACTCTACTTGTGTCTATACACTCATAGAATCATGACATACATACATTTCTTTTTACATTTTAAAAGAGAAGCTTGGATTAAAAACAGAATCAGAAAAGAATTACTTACAAAAGAGTAAATGCAATCTTACTACTGAACTTGCAACCTTTCTTTTCATTTGTCCAATGTAATTCAAAAGATGTTATGAAATTCTCATTTGAAATTCTTTTAGAATCAATTGAATGCATGAAACATGTATGGAAAATGCACAACTTTCTGCTTTTGTACTTTATTATACTTTTGGTAACTTCCGGGACAGGATGCCGAAGGTGGATGCACAGAGACGGTAGCTTTACCTTTTCTAAACTACCATTTGCTTATTTTAATTTATGCTTGGCCAAGCACTTGTACCATTGAAATAGATGGATTTGTTTAAAAGCCTAGAAATGTATATGTATTTGAGTCTCTGCCACCTCTTGTTGCAAGAAATATGTTTTCTCATGTTAGAAATGCATATAGGCACCGGGCATGCATCGAGAGTTCCCTCCTGTTTTATTGTGTCAGGTTGCTAGGCTCCTTTATGCAGGGCCGGGGATTCCTTCGAGTTAGGAAGGAACGTGGGGAAGTCATGTACTTCGTGGTTGGGCGGAAAAGGCGCCTGAATCACACTCTTGGCCCCAGCTCGCAAGAAGACCAATAGTGTCACGGCGGTTGGAGGTTCAGAGTTTTATTTGCTATTGATGAACTTGTGTAACATTCTGGAAATGGCTTGTATAGCACCATTGTATGTATATTTATATTTGACATTCATTGTTGAAACTTTGAAATAGAAGTATGGCATGAAAGAATCTAATGTAACATTGATATGTAGAATTAAAGTTTTATGACGTAGCATTGAAAAAGATGTTTTCATTGGAATTATTGATCTCTTCCGAGTATAGATGAATATGTATATATGAAAATTCATTAATGTACTTTTTCCATGTGCATAATCTTGATAAAATACAATGTTGTTATTTGTATACATGAAATGCAATTTAAATTCTCTTTTATTGAGCTCATTTTGGAAGTTTTTATGAATGATATTAATTACTTGAAAACCCTTTTGAAACAGAATTGAACAATTGAAAATGCTCTTAATTTTCCGAGCTACATTATGTCCCATCTTTCTCAAGAGATAGGAGTTTTTGATCATGAGAAAGTCAATAATATGACATCACCCATTGATGGCAGCCCTACACCAGTGGATAGACATGAAGATATCAGGCATAAGAGGACTGATTTTGTACATTTTGGCATAGAAGAGGTAAAGAGGTCCGAAGAGATGAATGAAGGATGGATGCAAAAAGCCAAAGAGGCTAAATTAGTGGTTGCCAATGCAAGAAAGCATCTTCAAGAAGTCAAAAGAAGGGTCAATTTCATAAACATAGCAAAGCAAGAAAGGATAGATAGCATTAGAACTATTTATTCAAAGAGGGGATGAATATGAAAATGCACAGTATTCTAATGGTAATGATAAGATTGGTAAATTGAAGGATTGGTGTATTCCAGCTATACCATGTGTTCTACCTCCTACTTCATTGCATGTTGACAATACTACTTCAATTGAGGTGGATAGATGGAGTTGGGATTGTCAACTTGGTGTTAGAGGACAAATTGATGATGAATCCTAGTTTGACAGGTCTCTCACTTTAAGTTCTCCAATTGAGTGTTTTCAGCAGCAAGAGTTCGAGACTTGGACGCAAGGGGGTATCAGAGTGGCACAGCGGAAGTCCATTGTTGTTGAGATGGAGGGACTTCAAGATATGACATTTGAAGTGTACCAGCACAGTACTTGGAGTTGGCATGTTGGAGTTGATTTTCAGAGTTGGGATCCAGGGATCTCATTGTCAGATGGATGGTTTCATGGGTTGACAGAGTTTGACAACTTCATGGGCTCCAGCTACATTTAGAGTTTGTGGGTTTGCACATGTTGCAAGATCACTTAGGATTCAGTTGGTTGGTGGACAGGTGTAGGTGATTCTCCATTTCAGGCTTCAAGTACTCTGGCAGTTGGATGGTTTGGCAGTGTTAATTGTTTGAAGACAAGCAATCTTTGGGAAGGGAGGATTGTCATGTCCCTGATTTGGAGGCAGATTATTTAATTAATTATGTCATCCGAATATTGTTATTTCATGAGGATGATTAATTGATTAATTTAATTTAATTAAATATTAAATTAATTATTTATAAAGTTATTCCAATAAATTAATATTTAAATAATGACTTTATATCTAATTAGTTTAATAAAGTGACTTAAATAAAATAATATCAAAGTGTCACTTAAGGGAATAAAATAATATTTTATTATAAAAGCTTCTTGGTGATGTATTATGAAAAGTATAAAAAGTTTTGGCTATGCATATGGGCATCTTGAGTTGAATACATCTTTTTTACTACATTGGTAAGCTTAAATATTTGGCAAGTTGGTTTCCAGTCTTTGTTTGTGAAAGACCAAACGTGTATGAAAACTTCAAAGGTTGCTTGCACTGCCTTCTGGGAGATTTTCCACTATCTCCTACCTGGAACCTGCTACTAAGGGTTCCTGCTGAGCCAAAAAGACTGCTCTAGTCCTACTCCAACCATGCTCTAAGAGCTTTCAACTTTGTGCTTTACCTTTGATGATTCTACACCACTTGAAATTGCTAATCTCCTCTCTACACCTAGAAGAGTCTAGATGCTAACTTCAACACCATACTTGAGCTACTGACAGGGGGATTGGGAACACTGTTTTGGGGCATTCCATATCCACTTGAGGCCATCTTAAAGGTTCTTCAATGACAATTCTTACCGATCTCAAAAGATTGTCTTTGGAGTGGACTATTCCTTATAGCCCTTACCAGTCAGCATTCTGACTTTTCCTCTCAGAACTGCTGAACAACCTGCCAACTTGAATGCACTTTCAGACACTTCTTTAGGTCCTTTAAATCTCCACAAGGTACCAGGCCTCTGCCCCAACCAACGGTGCTTGCAACCCCTGCCTAAACTCTTCAAGCTTTACTTCCAAATCCCTAACCGGGCAGTCCTAGCTCGCCTAGGGTTTGGATTTCCAATCTTCTGCTTGGTTCTCAAAGCTTCTCACTACACCATGTTTACAGAAGTCTGACTCCACTCCCATATTCCACTAAACTCAGGAAAATTCCGTGGTCAGGGTCTATGGGGGAGTCATTCTTAATTTACTGCTCAAAAACAACAATAGTTACCCTTCTAACCTCTAAATTCTGATCTAAAAATTCAAATGAAGAACTCTTCCCCACTCACAAATAATAACACAATGTAAAGTGATTCTAAGCTATTTTAAATACTTGAATACGGTGTTAAATCTGTGCATTCACACCAATGACAACCCTGTTGCAAAACACACGGAGATTTATGAAAAGCACTATGCAACCCTAAACTACGAACTTGAAGCAATAAATACACACAAAACAATTTGATTAACAGGTGAGGCTTGCTCTGCACTATCTATTAAACATAAATCCCGAGTTGTATCCACGTGTACAGTGACCACGAGTTCCCTGTTCTTCAAAATGCACGGCTGATTCAGAAAAATACAACTTTTAACTATTATTTGCAACCTAAAGTTTATCTACAACGCTTGGGATCCTACTCAACAAGTTAATTACAGGGAGAAAAGACTATAAAAGGTTAAATGAATTCAGATACAACACCAAATCTACGCATGAACAGAGAACACAACGCTGTTCTGAAAACACATGAGGTTTTCAGAAAAGACAGAAAAATACAGAAAATTCAGACTGTTTTTATTCTTCACACCAAAAATTATTACAAAGACTACCTATTCTCTGTTACCAACCATTCTCCTCATCTTCCAATATTTTTCCACCATCTAAGAGAGAGTTTCTCACGCCCATATCCCTGATTTTTAGGGAATCATAGGTTTTCTGACAGTTACATGCAATCAAACCATATTGCCATGCAACCATGCACTATCCTTGCAATCTTCGCCATCTTTCCTTCTTTTTAGGATCTTCCACTCTTCCATCTTGAACAACCACGATGTAAACTGCCCTTGGCATCTTCTAATAGCGAGGAAATGGCTAACAAAGTTTAATACTTTAAATGCTATCAATTTCTGTCTTAGACTCAACAAAACAGAATTTAACACACAACATAACTAAAAATAGCCTTAGTCCTAGTGACTAGCTACTCCCACACCAAAATGCAAGACCTCTAAGGTCCAAACTAAATACAACAACCTCTGACTTGGTTAGAGTCAGCACAAACCAAAATTTGTAAGCAAAAAGAATGGTGTTAAACCAAAATTATCACGCACCAAAACCTAGCTGGTTAAATGTCAATCTCGGTTGTGAAATATCAACCCTAGTTGGATATTGGAGGAAGTTACTTCAAACTTTCTATTTGTGCTTCATTGGTAAAATTTTGTGGCTTTTGGCCAAATTTTGGAGATAATTATTGGAGAACATTTTTGAGAAGTTTGGTGAATTATTTGAGGTCTGTAATTTTGTTTCAGTCTCAAACCAGCCATAGGAGGAATTGCATTTTCATTCATTGCTCTTCACTAAGGGGACAAAATTTTGTGGGTATTGGAGGGATCACTTTCTCTTGCAAAGACGATCATTTCTACAATAATTTTGGAGGCCAATACTGTTGCATTTATTTATACAAAAAGTTGTCATGCAAGAACAGGGGAGGCAGCTTTGGAGGATCGATTTTTCACTCAGCAGACTTCATTTTTGCTAATTGTTACATCAACGCTGCTATAGAGTTCATTGAAGTTGCATTTGATAATCATTGTAAGCCAAGAGTCTTGGCAAACTTTTATATAAGTTACATATCATAGAAGGAAGGAGTTGATGACATTTTCAGTTTGTAATCATTTTCATTTCATTGCAATATTACATTGGAGTTATAAGGAGTTTGTCTGCAAACTGTATGACAAAATGTCTATGAGCTGAAAGTCATCATTTACATGTTAGGATTGCATAACAAGTGTTTGACTAAATGCCAAATGTTGTAGATGATTATCTCATTCGATAGGATGCATAATAATGTTTATCATAATTTCCTTATTGTTGTAGCTGCAATATTACATAAAAATTCAGTCATCTAGGTTGTTTGTCAAGTGTTTGCATTAATGTCCCTTGGCTGTAGGTGCATATTTCAGTCATATAATTGCATTGGTGAGTGATACATTGATAATTACTTTGCATACTCATTTAATATCAGTCAATTACACATTTCATTTGAGTCCATTGAATGCATAAAATCATTCTTATATTGCAAAATACCAAAAAAAGAACTTCAATCAGCAAGTACAGATTTCACTTGGCAAGTGTTTGACAACATTCTCAAGGCTCAAATCAGCAAGTTTAAAGTCAAATCTAGCAAGGGACATCTCAGTGGGGCTTCGCCCCCTCTACATTCCCCCGTTAATTAATTTGGAGGGAAAATGCGGCTGCCAAAGACGCCAAAATATTAACTCCACCATGATCAGGCTCCACAACCAACACTATATTGAATTGATAGTTATTCTATAGAATGTTATCAATGACGTAAAACAAAGCTTTTATATAAAAGTATTAAATTTCTTTATCTAAAATGCTACATCATTACTTGAGGGTTATTTTCCAACCAGAATTTATGCGAACAGATGCACATGCTAAAAAATAAATGTGCAAGAATGATGAGCCAAATAATTTTGAAACCTAAACATTCGTATCTTTACAATGAAAAGATGTGTGGATATATCGTGGTCAGACGATACATTAGTTCACATCTTCCAATGTTGCATTGGCTTTGGGTAAAAATGGAGAACCTTCATCATAGATTCATGTATAGAGTGGCATACATGAAAAACAAGATATCAACACAGATTCTACAAGACAGATATAGTAAACCCTGTATGATGGAGAAAGAAATATTGCCTTCTTAACCAATACATAGCACATGATTATATTACATGACCCAGGACCAATAATTATGCTTCAGTGTCTTGGACAACTTATCTGCGATGTCTAGATTAACAGCCTTTGGGCCTGTCATAGGTTGGCGGTAAAGATGGGCAGTGCTCATTCATGAATTCATATGGATCAATGGTATTATATCCTGGAAATTCCATGCGAAACTCTCCTAGGATCTGGCAGAAAGGCAGTTTCACATCATCATTTTCATTGCACCAACTAGGAAGATGGGTCCTGTTGTTTTCAAAGAACTTGAGCATGTAGGCATCACGTATCTGCAAAAGTGAAAAATTGCTCAGAAGAGATAAAAACAGATTTTTGAATTAGAATAAACATGCTCATGAATTTTGTAAAGATAAAACAAAACCCATCCCACTCATTTGAAACTTACCGTGAACTCTGTGACTTGAATAGAGCTAGCAATAGCATCAAATAGCCCTGCCTCTTTATACATTTCAAGAATAAATACAACACATGTAGCTGACTTCCCATCACTATAAACCCACTGATCCTGCTCAGGAATTGTCAGCAATTGATCAAAGGATATGCCACGCCTTTCACTTTCAATCACAAGATCATTCAGATCCAGGTCCTGCAAATGCATGTGAAAATAAGTGAAATGCAGACATGAAGATCCGAGTCTGAAGCTTTTTTCATCATCGAAGACATTATAGTCAGTTTTGGAATTGCAGGCTTCTACCCAGTTACTTTCAAAAGAGAACGATATTTCATCAGCAAAGATTTTATTTATATAGAAGTGAGTTTCAGAATTGCATACTTGTTGCCAGTTGATTTCCAAAGACATATAAAGAACTGAGTTTAAAAGTTGCAAACTTCCAGCCAGTCTATTTTATAAAGTGACTAGTAAAGAAAAGATGACGAGCATATGACTAGTTAAACAATAAAGTCAGTCTCTATGACTGACTGAAACTGCCAAGCCACCATAGATATTACAATTTATGGCACATAACAAAATTAGCAAGCATAAAAGCAATCTACAGATAACTGGATTTCTTGACATAAACACCCTTGGGAAGCATTTTTTTTGCAATGTACACTAAAGATTAAAGGAAAACACAATGGAAAAAGCATCAAAACAATATTTGGCATTACACTTTCTTAAGTTAGACACTTAAAAGCCTACGTTACGGGTCCTTGGGTTTAGCCCCCGAACCGCCAAAATCGTGTGGGTTAGGGTTCGGGTCAGTTCAGCTCTAGAGTTAGCTGGTTCTCATTTCAACTTGCGGTTTCTGTGGAGTCCTTACCTTGAAGGACCCGGCATTCCAGGTTGGCTCGAGAAAACTGCAGCTGAGGAGAAACAGGAAAAGAGTTAGGAGGACCCACGCCGTCCAGCCTTAAAAAAGGCAAAATTTCAACTTAAAAACAAAAAACAAAACCCTAAAAAGTGCCCAGATTGCCTTATATTGACTTGGCCAACCAAATGAGGCTCATTTTGCAAACTCAAAAGAGCAAAAACACCATTTTTTTGCCTCCAAGCTAAAATAGTTGATTTTTGCAGGTTTTCTCTTTTTTTTTGAAGGTGAGATTGTAAGAGCTACGAAGGAGTTCAACTGATAGAAACAAGAGAGGAATAGGTGCACTAAGAAGATCAAGCAATCAAAGGTGAGTGAATCTATCCTCGGTCAAGCGCAATTGTTTGGGTGTAAAAAAAAGTAGAGGATTTGGTCTATGTACACTCCAACCTTCGTCTCTTATCACATAAGAAACCTAAATACAATGAGGGTGTGTCAAAGAATTGGGATCTCGCCCCTAAGTGTGCTGATTTAGATGCTACAATTGCACAACTTACCTTGGCTTCTATGGATGACAATGAGGCAACTAATGCACCTAGTGGGAGTGGCAATCCAATTGATGGTGGTTCAAATGAAATTGAAGTTATTGAACCAATTGAGGATGATGAGGATGATGGATTTGAAGAATAGTAATACTGAATTAAATATTGTCTTGATTGTAATTTGAATTTTCAATGTGTAGTGACATTTTAAGACTTGAGTATTTACTATTTACCTTTTTGCAAATTATGAATATGATTACAGATTATATGAGGTATTACCGTATGGCGTATTTCATTGTTTCAATATTCTATGGCATTATGGCATTATGATCATATGATTATAATTTTGGTAGTGCCCTTTAATGATGCGTGGCATTATCATTGTAGGCACAAATTTACTAATATATATATATATATGTATAGATACTGACCGATACTTGACGGGCAGAGTACCCTAAGGAAAAAATTGCTGAGCAGAACCGAACGGAACTGTATATGCATGAACGAAACCCGTACCCTAGGAAAAAAAAAAAAATTGCCGAACTGGCGAACCGAACCCGTATCAGGCCGTACTGAACCGGCAACTTAGACTTAAAACAAATTCTAGTGACGCATTGGAAATGTAATGGCAAACATAAATAAAGGTAACAATTTATTAAAATATCGTTCACAGCATTCTATAATGTCTGCTGTATTTTCATAGCAATAAAGAAGAAAGAAATCCGGCTAAACAAACAACTATAAGAAACCAAGAATACAATCAAACATTTAAAAAGACTATACCTTGGTGCCAAGTCGCTTATTTAGTGCTTCATTCCACATGTTAGCAGCATAATCTGGTTGAAGACGAGTCCACATAGCCATGACAGAGATCACCTAAATCACAAATTGAATTTATAATCTATAGAAGTTTCAATATCGCAATCTATCAAAGAATGATTTATTAATGCATTATTGAAGACATGCACAAGATGGAATATTTCCTGGAAGGTTATAAAGATATAAAACAATGCATCATGCACATAGATTCCACAAGAAAGATGATTTTGGAATAAGTATCTGTCAAACAAGAATCTTTTTTGCGTCAAAGCATACACTGCTGAAAACAAATCCATAGGGATACATCATTGCCTAGATCAATGACAAAATCATCCAATCCAAGAGTATAATACCAGTAGATAATGTTGAACACATGGAGCGCAACATTTTAAAACCATCAAAGATGATTGTGGAATAAGCATCTGTTAATAAACAAGATTTTTTCTGCTTTAGCCTTTAAGTAATCCATGGGGGTCATGATATCATACATCTCACATGGATGGATGACAACATCCAATTGAAAGGAGCAATGGTAGTAGATAATGTTAAATACATCGAGCCCAACATTTTCAACCATTAAAGATAATGACAATGTCTGCAAATAGATTAATATTTTGCATCATCTGTGCATAGAAGATAGAATTTTAAATAATTATTACCTTTGCAAATGGGACAAGAATGTAAACTTCCATTACCTATAAATAATGAAACTAATTGATAATTATTGTTAGCTATAATTTTACTGTCATTTAGTTGTTATTAAAGTATAATGAATATTAGAAGTTTACTTGAAACTTAGATAGATTTGAAGTCAGTCATTACTCTATTCCCTTTTATGATATTTTGATTAGCCCAGTCTTGGTGTTTATCAAGTCCATATTTAAAAAAAAACTCATTTTCATTCATCCTATTAATGGTTAAGCAACTTCACAGATCACAAATTAATATATTATGCATTCTAGTGCATGCATCCATTAAAATCTAAGTTACTGGGTCCTTCATATTTGACTCAGGTACGTGTGTGGGTGCAGTTCAGGTACGGGTTCGGTTCAGGTTCATCCTTAGGTATGGCTAGGGTATGGCCCAAGCGCTTGGGTTCTTTGTGGGTTCTTCTATGAAGGACCCACAAAGAACCCAAGCACCCGGGTAATACCCTGGGCGTACCCAACAAGAGCCCCACATTCTAAGAAGCGAAAAAACAACAGCAATTACAAAATTGGTCTATGAAAGGAGTATGACACCATCAATTACTAAATATGATATTTTTCTAATGAATTCCAATACAAATTTGATATTGTCTTGGCAGACCAGGAACTTATAACTGTCGTTTAAAAAAATTCAAGGCTATTGTTTCCAATTGAACATGTGTAGATAGCATTAATTGATCCTCATGAATGCATCATTCCATCACTTACTCTCTCATTTGACCAGCACTATCGTAGGAGGGGGAAAAAGACAATGTTTGGGCCAAACTGTAAATTTGACATCATTTGTGAATCAACACACCAGATCTTAAACATTGACCCTCTACAACTGCATTGACCCTTGTTTGATTGACTCTTCTTAGATGTAGTTATCTGACAGCGTTGACCAAAGAGCTTTGCTATACTGACTATGTTGACCAAAGACCTCTGCTACATAGACAGCAGTAACTTTGGTACCACTTACATTGACTATTTTGTTTGTTGATTATGTTGCATTGAGTGCAATATTCTACTTCTCATTAGGTCATGATCAATATTGAACAAGAAACTAGTAAGGTATGCAGCTTTCTTTGAGTTTTTATTTTGTCTACTATATTTTTAAAGGAGAATCAATTACTGTACTTGTGAAGTGATCATGAATTGAACTGCTATAAGTTACATGAATTGAACTGCTATAAGTTACTATGTCAAAATTATGTTGTATTCTATTTATTGACAATTATGAGCATCACTATTCTTATAATTTATAATTTTGAACATATACATACATACATACATGCATAGCCAGTCAGTCACACACACACACACACACACACACACGACATTTACACATACATAACATGTGTGCATGTAATGTACGTGTGTATGTGTGTGTGAATACACACATACACATATGTATGTTTATACACACACACACACACACACACACATTACGTACACACACACACACACACACACATCATACATAGTCATACATAGTCACACACACACACACACACATGCATACATACATACATACATATATATTCCTGTACCCCAAGGAAAAAAAATTGCCGTACTGCCGTTACCCATTCCCGTACCCGAACCAGCAACTTAGATAAAAATGCAGCAAATAATAATTCCAAAACATTTCCATTTTACAATGGAGTGAAATGGACATTTTAGCTTGTGTGTGCAATCTTGGAGTGCATTAGACAAATGTTGCTGGGAACTCTTAGAATCACACTATTGTTTATAGTTCAAAAAGGAAGGGACACAAACTGGCTGCTATAATCAAGCACTTAGGCACACCTTTTGATCTAGATATCTCTTTCACTACCAAGTGGCAATGCCTCTTTGACAATGTTCAGGAAAAAACTAGCTGAATATGTTTTGGTATTTGGTTGGCTGCTTTCAACTATGTCAAAAAATGCTCTCCATGTTTCATATTACTATTTTCCATACTGGATTTTCAGTTCTACAAATTTTTCACTGCTGGAGGATTTAATAGGACTATGTGAGATTATGAAATTCAGAATATTAAAAAGTGGCACACAGGAAATTGCGATTTAAACGTCCTTTCTATAGGAAGTGAAAGATCAGGCCTCAAGAATCAAAAATTGCAGGGTAATTATTTGTCTGCACAATGGATGAATTAAGAGGATTTTAGGATGTAAATGGTGGAAAGTATTAGAAAGGAGTTGTATTATTTAAGGTCATCCTTAGGCAAATGAAAATGGAAGAATCTTGGGCTCCACTAATAGGATCAGAGCAAAAAGGACTGCCAGAGACTTTCAAATTTATGAAACTTAATTTTGATGGAGAATTTAAAGAAAACATAAGCCAAGAAAGAGGTGGCATCATTAGAGATCGAAACGCTACTAAGAGGCAGTCTCTATAATTGCTCTTGAAAGATGTACTGACAAATTTCTTGAAATGGTGTAGGCAAAATGTTTAATGTTTCCATTAAAATAGGGATTAAAAGATCCAGTGGTCGAGACTCAAAGGTGACTTGGTAATCACATAACCGAAGTGGAGAATGTCTAAATTCAACTTGAACTTGTTTGATGAAAAAGCAAAATCTTTGATTGAATATTTCTCTAATTCTGATGGCTTGCATTGCCTTAGAAGCAGACTAAATGTGACAAGACTTTATCACCAATGGTGGGATATTAGAATAGATAGTAAAGCTTAAATTAAATCTAGTATGAAAGGTTTTTGATGGTTGAAATATTTAGTGAAAGATGATGAGCAAGGTAAATAGTATAACATACATCTTATATTGAATAAGTTCATAAGATTGGCTCACTCAAGGTGGCCCCCAAGCAAAAGTGAGGCCACTTGTCAAAGCAGAGAGGTAAGAGAGCAGCTCCCTCAAGGAGGCCCTGAGTGAATCTAGGCAAGGCTTGCCATCCCCTTCATCACCCATGAGCAAAGTGAGGCAATTTGTTCTGGATTTATTTTATTTTGACCAAAAATATTTGCTAAGAACCTGTAGGAGCATTGCCTCAGCCAAACAACTTATAACTATTTGAATATGTCCTTGGAAAAATATCAATGCTGATAACTTCAAAATCTCTCTAGACACACAACCAGCTGCTTATATATCTGAATAATCCAATCCATCTTGTGCTGCTTGGACTGAATTACTCTTTAACCAGAAACAAGGAGGTTATGACCTCCCTGCCTCCCTCTACCACAAGTTCAATGAAGCAGCTTTCAAAAAATGTCAGTCTCCCTCCAAGAAAGATCTACTTAAATTATTTCACTTGCATTGATTAATGTCAAACCCAGCAGTTGCTCGGTAGACAATCAATAAACTAGGGGGGCTGATTTGCTTAATTAATAGATGAATTATGTTGAACTTGCAACAGAAATGAAAGCACAGATGTGGAGGCACCATTACACATTCAAAAGAGGTAGGGGATAGCGAAAAAACTATGCTCCCAAGAGATGCGTCCCCTACCCTAAATTCCCCATCCCCTATAGGAAACGTCTTGAGGATGTGGGGATTGGTAGGAAACATCCCTTCCCCAACCCCATTTTTTTGAAAAAGTAGGAAACATCCCCAAGACATCCCAAAAACACACGGGACACATCCTATGGCCCATGCTCTTTTTTGGTGTTTTTTAATAAGAAAACACACTTTCGATTTTTTTTAAAAGGGATGGTGGGCCATGTAGGTCTGTGTAGTTCTGAAGGTCATCATTTAAGCTACCCCTGGACGCAGCCACCCAGACCCCTCGCAAGGGGCTTTGCCTCCAAACCCCCACCAATTTATAAGTCTAACCAAATAATAGACCAATGATTAATCATTATCACAAAATACATATCCCTTGTTGTAGATCTCTACATCTTCACAATCGAAGCCAGTCAAGGATTATCTTTTTTCATGCATTGGACAACTTGTTCAGTATAGATTGGACAACTTGTTCAATATATAAGGATTGCCACAAACAAAGTTGGATGCTACAGTCATTATATTGTTGAATACTAGCTATGTCATAGTCAGCATAAAATGACACTTTCATAATGCAAAAGGAAGTAAAAATATATCATTCATGCCCCACACAGACAACTAATAAAACATTCCCATCTATTGGTATCCCAGTTGAGATCAAACGAGAACATAACCAGTTATCTTTTTACTTAACCATTCCTCTTTGTCAATTAGTTTGACAACATAACATGTAGTCTTGAAGGCTTCAAAAAAACTTTGATAATAAGTCCCACTTGAACATACACACTAGTCAAGCATGTCTTTATTAACTCGTGCTCATGCTTTATATATATATATATATATATATATAGTTCATATTCAATTACCCATGCTCACAAAGGTTCTATAATGTCTATGATGAATGCTTAATCAATGTTCTCATATGAAAATTTGAAATTTCCTTTTACTTTAAATTTTTCCCTAATTTTTAATAGTTGTCCCTTGTCGACCCCTAAAAAATGGCCTTAAAACAAATCCATCCTGGAAACACATTCCCCCATCCCCATCCTGTAAAAACATGGGGTAACATGGGAAAAAGCTCTATTATTCTTGATGAATATGATATTTTACAAGGAATACATTAACAGTGCAAACTTCCAAGGCTGTTTTAATCCTATGGGTCAAATTCTGAGAAGGATTTTGTGGCATTACGAACATGTATGTACTTTGGAATTCAATAGCTAAACTAACCCCCTCATTGTTTAACTCTAAGAATGACAAATGAAATCAATTATATTGCAATATGTTAAAAAAAGACAAATAGTTACAAGACCATAAATATGTACCAACTGCCTCAACTTCCTTCACTATTTCCCAACCTAGAAAGTTAAAGTCGTTTGATTAGGCAGAGATGGACTCCAATGTCATCTACAGCTTGTCCAATAATACAAGTGGAATTGGCATCACATAGTCTTATGCAACATACCCAGTGGTACCTAGAGTCACAAGTAGCCTTGTTATAGGCATGTTAAATGCCTAATAGTTATCATCCAACGTATGAATGTTGTTTACTCGCTAAATTAGAGACTAGTAAATCTACATCAATGATAAAATAATTAGTTAAGTGAACACCTCAAAATTTCATGAAATTAATAGCTAAAGTGCATACAAAGCTACAATTTGGAAATATAGGTTTTGTCAATACTAAGCTTGATCAAAGAAGATATTATGTGCTATCCAAGATGTTTCTTGGATCCTCCATCCCTACTCTAGCCCTTCCCCAACCCCTATTTCCTCAAGCCCTAGGATTCTTAACAGTAACATTCCTAGTCAAGTGGGGACCCTAGAAAAAAAGCTCAACTCCTAGCTAGGTCTCATGGAAGGGGTAATCAATGAGAATAAAAGGATGAACAAGGATTTAAAGGACCTAAAGCTTGAAATGTCAAAGGAGAAGAAGAAGGAAGCCTTGGAGGCCCTCTTTTAGCAAAATGTTGAACTCAAGGAGTTTGTGACTATCCAAGAATCTAGGGTTTGGCAAGCTAGAGCAAGAGCAGCAAGAGATAAAAGGATTTCAAGAGGAAGCTACTAGCGTGAATAATCATTTGTATACTATCAGCACAAGGGTGGACCCAATCAATGCAAGAAAGAAAAGAAGTGCAGATTTGCAAGATACCAAAAGAACAAACAAGCTAACAACACTGATGAGTCATCCCTTGCACTCAAGATGAAAGTGCTAGAAGATGTTTGTTTGTTGTTTTTTGGTTGACTTTCGATTGGACTTTTGTTGTCTTTTTATTTCTTTGGTAGGCATATGGTGGTTTAAGGCCTAGAGTATTGTTTGTTGCTTCCTATGTTATCTATTGACTTGTATAAGGTTATGGGACCCTTCTAAAACCCTTGCTTTTACCCTAATAAAAAAAATGATCTTATGTCAATTTAATTCATGAAATTGCAAACATTCAATCACAATTACCCAATCACTTATGTTGAACAATGGCTTCTACAAACATAAGCATCACTTCTACCAATATTCATTAACCTTCACAAAAACTCAATAACTTAACATTTTTTGTAATAGGCTCACCAACTATCATTACAAATTATGTGCTCAAGCCATTTGTTTATAAGCTCATCTCACTCTTAGGGATCAAATAATAATAAAATAATTTCAATAAATCCCTGCGTTAATGCAATCCTAACTCTACCTTTTGCAAAGAGGAAATAAAACACTTGAAAATAGCCTGAAATAGGTTCATCCACACTTTATTCTACTTTATTCTTTATACAGGCCAATTTGAACAATGAGGGGCTATGATTTGCACTTTTTTCTTTAAAACACTTGACATGGCATCAAATTTTGAAGTGGACCGATTATGTATAAGGTGATAGAAACCTTAGTGACTACGCAACTTTAAAATGGTGTCTAAATGACTACTTTGTGCATCTTCTTCCTAGGCACTAATCATTGAAGAGCTAGCCAAGTTTTATGAGTGTTAAGCATTGTTTCCTCATGCCCTTATCACTTAGGTGTTAATTTGAACTAACTCTACCATTGTAAAACAACACTATGATGATGTTTTACCATTGTTCCATAGAGTTTCCCGATCGGAGGATAGCTGGACCAAGGGACCAAGGGACCAAGGGCCTAACTTTGGGGACAGCAAGGGGACAACAGTGTGGGGGTGGCGAGGCGGGGGCTTGGTGGCACAAATACATATAATACTTGAAGAATTAGTTATAAAAAGATGTGTAAGTAAAAAGTATAAGAATTACAAATGAAACTTTGGCATACTAAGTAATTTTTTTACTACTAAACATTCAAAACATGGCAATGATTGCATTGAACATTAACAATGATGGGTAAAGGTTAGGGAGCAAATATAAATGAATTGCTTGCAATCTTCTATTTTGCTCCAATCTTTATACTAATTCAATTAAAAATCTAATCTTCAAAACACCAGCTTTAATTGCAAAAGCGTCCTTATCATTTGTAAGGACAAGATGGAAGATAAGTCTAAATCATTAGTGATTATCTACACTTTATTAGACTTATTTAACTAAATAAAAGACTTTCACTTTAATTGCTCAAGTGAAATACAAAATAAACTATCTCAAACCATTTGAACTTTTCCCTGCATATTCACACTGAACTTGTGCAAAAGTTCCTCTCCGAGCTAAAAACTCCACATGAGTCAAGTAGTTACATCACTAGTAACTTACATAGTATGCACTATATGTTACTTAATTATGTTATTAGACATAATATAATGAAAAAGTATTAATGTATATTTAAACATAAGGTATTAATGTTTGTACTTAAGGCTGTTAGTGTTAGGCTACACAAACTCTGATTAAGTCATTTCTATTGACATGCAGAGATCCACCACTAGCCATGGTTTTGCATATTCTGGCATTGTTACATGGTAAAGCAGACTCCAGCATACAGTTGCTTTGTCTTCCACAAAAACGGAGCACATGAGTAGCCATTAGTGCAGGTTGTGAGGCCATATGGTTGCAAACTTATTATATGACTTGCAACTAGATCCACTCACACCAACTCCATTGTATTTGTGTAGACATTCATCATGAGCCCAATATATCATACCAAAATGAAACACATTTATGTTCATCATCACAACAATAAACCATTGGTTGATAATGAGAACATTGGTCTTCATCACTGTGCTACTTAGTCGTAGATTGCAAATATAATAACTAAATCACTTGGCATAATAAATTTGTAAAATTAAATGAATTTGAGACAAACTTGAGATTTTTGATTAAATAACTTCTAGTGTAATTTGTATATAACATGATTAACTTACACAATGTAAGTTCAAACCAAAGACTTATTCCTTATTAATAAATAAGCATGCACACACATTCCAATATGTGCCAATTCCCATGTCTTATATTTGCTACAAGAAGTTATGCCAAGAATCAAAGTGAAATAAGTTATAACCAATAGATAGCTGTGGTATTGGATGGAAGGTTGTACTCTTATATGAAATGGCATTTTTCTAACCAAATGGACTTGTCTCACAGGCCCATATCTCTTAAGGCAAAGAAGGCCATAATTCTAAAAGGACCAACTGTGCTATTGCATTGAGAAGCTGAGATTATCAAATGTTTTCAAAGTTATTACAGTCCATCCTTAAATTTGGAAAACCAGCAAGTTTGTTGGTTCAAAAAAAATTACAAGTATATTTTTAGAGAGTTGACACCATGTTGTATACAGGTAGAATAATGTATTGAAATTCAGTGGCAAATTTGACAGGATTACAAGGCTTATCAAAAATGGAAGGAAATTTCAGATGCTCATAAGAAATGGTAATAAGTCACAAGCCATTTTCTGAAGATTTGCCAAGGTAGAATTGCCCAAGCCTGCAGATATATGCATTGTCTCTTTTCTTATAATTCTTGAGCACCTTTATGAGTACAAAGGAGCAATCTATTTTCGAATAAAATTAGTCATGAAAGGGCAGTTGTAAGTGATCTTCTATTAAGCCTGCATTTAAGGTAAGACAATTAAACCTGCATATAACTGGTGTTATTTGCGGTTGATTTCAACAGAATCTATTGTAAGAAGATCTAACTTGCAGATAGAGATATAACATGCTTGGCTATAATTTATGAAAACATTGACTAATATGCAAGAATCAAATCCATCAGACATAAGAAATGTTTCTTTACATCCTTTGATAGTGGCCAAAATACTTGGCAAATGGAACAAGTTAATCGCATCTCTCCATATGGCTGCTTATGCCTTGAATCTGAAATGGTACAATGTAAATGTGTGATTGAGATGAGGCTTCACTCCCATGATAAAGAGGTAACAAAGGGATTTTGCACTGCAGTAAAGAAAAATTATGGCATGAGAGGGTCCCCATCTATATCCCAATTTTTGCTTGCCTATGGTGAGTTTGGCGAAGTGGAACCCGTGAATGATAGGCATACTTGAGAGGACCCAATAGATTGGTAGCATCTACACAGGTGGCATACATCTAAGTTGAAGACATTTGCTATTGAATTATTCTTATAAGTAGACAATTCTGATTTTGAGAAGACATGTTATATTGGCATTTTTATTTACTCATTGAAGAGAACCAACTTGGATCAAAGAAAGTAGCAAACCTGGTACACAATCACAGGCCCACAAATTTTACTTATACAGAGCCCAAGTACAAATACGGTTCTTATAATGAAATGAGAGCAATTCACGATTGATACAAATGTCTTGCATGTGGATAATAATTAGGGTAAACTAAAGGGCCTCAATAATTTACCTTCAGTTCCACTACCTACAGATGAACCAAATCAAGAACAATAAGCTCTTAGACAGCCTTTTGATAGAGCACCTAAAGAATTACAGTTCCATTGAGGAAGCATAGCTTCAACTCGATGCATGATGTGATTCTGCCATTAGCACATCATTCCAAATTTTTGAATCCAATTTTTTTCTAATATTATGTGCTGACTCTGTCTATATAGTATTGATTTTCTTGGAAATTTTACAAGTGAATTTTATTATTTTCATTTATGTAACTTCTTGTTTAAAATTTAAAATTCACATAAATGTTTATGATTTTGGTATTGATACATACCCATACCCTCTTGTTTTTTAGAAAATGCTGCATCCAGAACCCCCTATCCTGGGACCATGGTCAGTAACTAAACATAAGGAACAAAGAAAACCAAATGCATACAAAACAACCTTTGCATTAAATTTCAGCACCAAAAAACACTTCCCAAGCTAAGAATGTTAGCTCAGCCAGACACATACCAAGTGGGCATCCAGTGGAGGAGGATAGTTATCTGTTAAGGTGTCAATCCAGCTGAAGATCATGTTATGGTAACCATAGGGCTGTCCTGACATGTTCCGAGCATATTCCCATGCTGCAGTTGCATTGAACTTTGCACGTAAATCGGGATGAAGAGGAAGGAGGGCAATATGTGGATTAGAAGAATCCTTGAGCTGAAGCTCCCACCATTCCTCCCATGTAACTACTGCAATAATTTCATCACCCTGCCAAACCAAAGATATAACGTTACACACGAAAATGTGTCACCAAACACCTTGAACTAAAATTATCAACAGATATAATTCACTGATACTTATAAATCTATCCCTTGTTCGATATGCTTGGAACTAATGAATATTACTTCCATAAAAAATGAATATCCTATAATAATAATATGATAAAAATCTCTTAAGAACTTTTATGTTCATAAAGAAAGTTAAAACTATAATAAACCACAATGAAAAAGCTGCCCACATTAAATTCATAAGTGACACGCAAAATGTACTGTTATCCACTAAACAATGTCTCCCAGTTTAAGAGGTAATAACATAAGCTCCTTACATTTGAAGAGTAAATTTGCAAGTACTCAATAGAATATGATGGAAACTGCCTGAAAAAGACTAAATACGATTATGATTTCTCATTATTGATGATGTGATATCAATCCACAAGAAACAAGAAACAAGCAACAAGATGAATATGCCTAAAATCTGTTGGCCGGAAGATTTAAGGTCAAAATATGCCAATTCAATAAAATCTTGATGGATAAATAAAATGAATTTAAAATTGCCCAAAAATGATTAGGAACATGTACCATAAACACATTCTAGCTGAAAAGATGAAAACACACAAACTAGGAGACAACATAGACATGATAAGACTTGAGGATGGAACTGAAGTTCATAAAATGCCATGAATCACTGGCACGAAGTATGAACTGACTCGCTGCTCTATAATGAATCATCTAATGCAAATGTGTCATACCCATACACGAAATTTTGTATTGTGTCAAGTTTAAACTTAAATTTGTTATTCTCCTTAACGCGTAAATCTTGTCTAGTTTGTTTTGTCTTTTTGTCCTTGTAATTCTTTTCTGATTATTCACAGGGTCATGGAACAAAGTTTTTTGGAGACATTCATTGTGGCAGAGAAAAGAGAATGTTGTTGAAGAAATTTGTTAAGTCTGGATTTCAAACACGCACCTGGTATGGAGGAGAGAATTTGAGCTTTCAAGCATTCAAATTGCTTGTTTGTATTGGGGCAAACCTTGCAAAGGGGAATATTTTCAACTTCAAAGTGCAGGGTTTCCTTTGGAGAAGATGTGCACTGAGAACAAGACATTCAGATCAGCAAATTCGCAAAGTATAGAGACTAAATGTCACCTGTGTAAGGAGCTTCATGAAATGTACTTTCAGGGGAACACCTGAAAGAAAAGAGACATTGTTGTTAAAGTCAAGAATCCCTGATAAGGGCAAGTTCAGGTTTCAAAATACGCCCATTGGTGCATGCCTGAGACTGAACATTCAAAAGTGTTAAGTCTGATATGCAGATGCACACCTGAGAGAAGTCTAATTGTAATGAATTTATGCACACTGGAATGAAGAAGCCTGAATGCAGATGAACAAGGTTTAAGGAGACACCTAAACAAAGAACAATTCAGATGTGTTGTAACTTGTACATCAAGGCATGCACTTGAAAGAGTAAATTTCTAAGTGAAGATGTGCTACTGAAAATGCAGAATTCTGGGTGAAGCCCATGCATGAAATAATTGAAAGATTTCTAAGTGCAGCATGCAAGTTCAAAATTCAATTTGAATCCTTTGTATTGTTTCACATTCAGATGCAGAATCAAAATCAATATAGAGATGTGTGTGCCTAAGTATGGTGAAATGATCTAGGAACAGGGGTGCATTTGAGATTTGCACCTGATTGTGAAGGGTGCCCGTCTAAGGGGATGCTGATCATAGCAATTGAAACCAAATTATTAATTAAGTGGTACACTTTGACATAGCACAAATCAAAGTCTAGAGTATGTTTCAAGGTGTGTGAATAGGCATGAAGGAGATCAAAGTGCTGGAAGCACATAGATGTGTGTGCCTAGATCAAAATCAAAGTTATAACTGCCATAATCAAGTGCACACCTCAATGAGCAAATCCAAAATTGAAAAGCCGATGAACAGGTGCACATCTAGAAGGGATAAATTTCAGATTCAAAGTTTTTTGTTTAGGGACACACTTGTGAAAAGAGTGTGAATTCAATCAATATCAAAACACCATAGATAGGGGTGTGCTTGTCTAAGGGAGTCAAGAACAAGTTAGAATTCAATTTGCCTTGATAGGGGCACACTTCTATGAATAGGTTTTCAAAGCAAACTTTCCACTATCAAGTGTTCATGTGTAACTGAGGTGCACACCTCACTATAGAAGAAATCAATTTCCAATCAAATGGATCCCAAGTGTATGGGCACACACAGGATAGAAGACGTTAACTGCAGGAGGAACAAAGTTTGTTTAAGCAATGTAATGGTGTGTTCTTAACAAAGGGGAGAATCCTATCTATAGAGGGGCACATGTGTAAAAAGGTGTCCAGGATTCAAATCTTCAAAGCCTATTTTCGCAATATAATGGTGCACCTGTGGATTAAAAGCCAACCAGTATTCAAGAAAAATCTTAAAAAATTATTAATAAACATCTAGGCGATCAGAGGGAGGCACAGGCACATCTGTTTATAATACATAGCAGACCGGTCTTGAATAAGGTCGAGATTTCTTATTCAATGGTGTCTATCCATAAGCAGCCAACCAACAATTTTAGTTGAGAGATGCAATTATTAACAAGAGAAAGGTGTCCACTTCAAGTATCATCACTTTTCCACCTAAGAGAAAGTCGCTATAAATAAGCGAAAGTCATTTAATATACCTCAGCGCTTTTCAAAACTCAAGTGGAAATTCGTATAAAAAGAGCAGAGCAGCAGTATAGTAAACACGTCTTTTTATGGCAGATAGCAACAAGGAATCAGCAGTAATATGT
>VDFB02058242.1:272119057-272129397 GCA_007258455.2 Sequoia sempervirens | reverse complement strand
ATGACAACACAAGTAACCAAAAATGATCTCTCAGAGCCATATTCCAACAATCTCCCCCTTTGGCATTGATGGCAACAGTTAGTGAAAAATTGACTAAGTGTCAAAACCAAAAACTCAGCAAGACCAAAATTACTGCTCCCTGTATAGATCTCAAGAAAAAATTTCACTACATTCTCTCCCCCTTTGACATCAATGACAAAGGTCTACTATATCCGCTCTACACTTTTCTTCTTATTCTCTCCCTTTAATATTGTACTACACTTACTCTTTCTCCATTCTCTCCCCAATTGATGATGCAAAAGTTGATCAAAATTGGACAACTACTGTAAGAATTTAGAAAATTATTTTATACTTAGCTTTCATTTCTAGAAGGAATTTATTCTAGGAGTCCACCACAATCCCAATAGGTATGATCAAGTTGTTATTCTTTGAAGTCCTGTTGATGATCTGAATAAGAGACTCATGAATGGTGATTGGATCTTCCAACTTTTCTCCTAACTTAAGCACTTCAATCATCTGCTCTAATCTCCCTTTAGTTATGTATTTCACTTTCTAGAAGGCATCAATAAGAGTATTCCTAGCAAAGTGGACCTTTGCATGCTCAACTTGCAGAGCATGAACTTTCTTCTTAACATCTCCATTCTTGTCCAAAGACATACTGTAATCTTGTCCAGTTCTGAAAAGCTCTTTTTTGATTTCCTCCAACTCAATATTATCATCAACAAAGTATCTTGCCAGAGTGTTTTCAATAATATCCTGCTCATAAGATGGTCTGTTTAACCATATGTCTGATATCTTTTGCATACCATCCTCATTCTGAATGATTTGCACTATCTTTAACTTGAACAAAGCACCTTCTTCATCATTGACTTCAGCTAGATTATAATTTCCTGTTCACTTGGTTTTGATTGATCTCTTGGAGCATATTCTTCAGAAACTTCATCCTCTACATCCACAACCAATTTTCTTTTCCCCTTTTCTTCAACCTTTGCTAACTTGGGTACCGGATGAGTGACACCACCCATATCACTTCCTCTCTTTTGCTTTTTCTCTTCCTTTCCAAAGGATGATCCAACTTCAGTTAACTTTATCGGGAGAGGGATAACACTTTCCTCGAACCTTTCTAACACCTTTCTAAAGAAGCTTTCATACACTTGTTCACAATTGTCAAAAGAGTTATAATGATTGAAGATTTGCTTACAAACTAGCATATTTTCTCTCCACACTACATTGTCCTTCATAGGCAAATAGTTTAGAAAATACATCATAATACATATTTCCAGAGTGCCAAACCTAAAGGGGTAGTCAATATCCTTCATTAATTGAAAACTCTCCATCAGTTGATCCTTCAACAGACTACATAGGTCAAAGTCTTCATATTTAATTATCATTTTATGAGTGATATATGCAGCACTTGCCGAGGTTGATCCTTCTCAATTTCTAAAGATCTTATCTATGATTCCATGTGCAACATACCTTGTCAACAGATCTTTAATCGTCACAATTATCAGAGCCCTCTGATCTCCCCTTATTCTGGTTAGGGCTTCGACCTCAACATTGCGAATCAACTTCTTCTTTGGTATATCACCAACATTGCATAAGCTCGTTAGATTTCAAATCACATCCTTAGAAATTTGATAAGGCTTGTCAAGAGTGAGGATATCACCGTCCAATTTGTTCAGAACAAACTAAATTATTTGTGCATTGACGAAATGAGGATATTCGCTCCATATATCCATTTTTTTATGCTTTGATCCTTCAAGCCTCCTGAGATTGGTGAGTGACAACAAATTTCTTTCATCCCTAATATTTTGATTGCTATACTCATCTAGAGCTACGGTTCCTTTGATTTGCTTCATGTTTCGTCCCAAATAGAGTTCTATTGATTGCAAAAAATAGATATGAAATCAATGATCAACATAAATACCTAGAAATTCCCTGCTAGGATCACCTTTCACACCTTTAAAATTTTGCAGAAAATGCTCTCGAACTGTTCTCGTTCAATGTGCAATGACGAATTAGGGTTTCAAATACCCTTTTATAACTTCACCTACTTTACTTTTTGTCACATTAAATGTGTTTCCCTAGAAGTTTTGGTCACTCTACAAAGTCAGATAGCAAGCGAAGAATTCAACTGCAGACCTAGACCATTTCATCCAATTCAACATATGATTGCTAATACTTCCTATGTATATGTTAATATGTTAATCAAATTGAAACAAATAAACACAATTAACAGAAATTTAAACTAAAGAAATTGAAATGAAATTAAAATATAAACAGGAATTCTTCAGAAGCGTTCCATCTTTCTCTATCTCCAGAGATTTGTTCAAAGCTGCTGATCTCAGATTATGTAAGCTTGGCTTCTCCAAATGGCAGTCTGTAGAATGAGTATGCAAAGGAAGTTCTCTATCCTATATGTTGGTGAAGGTGAGAATGCTGACGGATATGCACAGGGGCTGTGGATTATGCACAGGGGCTGTAAATGGAAGATGCTATGAATTGAAGTGAATATGCCATGATTCTATACTATGGAATGAAACAAGAATGCTGTGAATGTTTGAGAGCTATTTGACTATAGTTTCTCTGTTGAAAGCTTCTATATGATTTCAAAGACCTGGCAGTCCTATTTATAGTTTTTTTTGCAGGAAAAATCCTGGCTGGCAAGAATCAACAGCTGTGAGGTTGTCTGGTAGATTTGAATGGTGAGAGATGGAGAGGTTGAGAAGAAGATGGAAGAGGTTGGGAGGTTGGAGAGAAGAATGGAAGCTCATCTTCAACCCATATGGGAACAAGCCCGCACAGAACAGAGGAATTTAATTTTTCCTCAAGCCAAAGTACTATTTCTCACAAATTGAAGATAATCCTCTAAATTAATTAAATAAATAAATCTTCATATATTTAATTTCATTTATTGAGCTTGATTCTCCTAGTTTTAGCATCTATGGAAGACGCACTAAATATTTTCCTAACATTTAATTATGATGTGACTTTAGAAGAATTAATTAAAATATCTTTGAGATATTTAATTGTGAATGGATATTAGAAGAATTAATTTAGAAAAGAGGAATATTTAATCTTTATTTGAATAAAATATTCAAGCCAAGATTATATGATAATTAATATAAATAAATCATAATGTATATTTAATTAATTAAGAAACGAATAAGAAAAGTGATTAAATAAACTTATTTATTTAATCAAAATGAAAGAATGAACAAATATAAATAAATTATTTAAATTTATTTATACGTAGATGAAATTCAAAGATTTTAATTAAATATTAAAAATATTTAATTAATTACCAGACAATGTGATGTGACCATTTTTAGGTATATACATTTTGCCCCTCTTTGAAGTGATGTGTTTTACGCATTGCTTCAAAGAATTTCGAAATTTTCCCCAGATGTTGACTGTCAAGTGTTGATAGGTATATGCCCCCTCGAACGATGAATCAATAATATTTTGATTTTTGTGAATTTTTTTTGAATTTTTTAGATTTTTGTGGAATTTTTTATTTTTATGATTTTGAAGATGTCGATTCATCGTTTGAAAATAATGATGTGAAGAAATTGACCCTAAAAGATGTGAAATGAAAATTAATGACTAAAATTGCCCTTGCTATGTTAAAATGTGATAAAATCCACCAATTTTACCCTTAAATAGGTTAAAAATGTCATTTTCCATGTCATTTGCCTTTTTAACCTAGTAAAATTTGTAAATTTTGAGCTTTGGTTTGATAATTATGGCACTTCCGATTCATCAGCACCGTTTCGAGCATATCTGATGACATCAGCAGCCAGCGCACTATGGACCTCCGGTATGTACCCCGTGAAACTCTTGCTTTTTGAAAATTTTCCATTCGTGGCACGTTTTTCGATGTTTTAATTATGGATAACTGTGTTTTAGCGCCCTTAAGAGTTTCCATAGCGCCCATGACAATTTCTGTAGCCCATTTGTTTCCGTAGCGAATATGATAATTTCTATAGTGCCCTTGATCATTTTTGTAGCGCATTTGTTTTAGTAGCGCCCTTAATGAAAAGCGTAGCACCCATGATATGTTTTGTAGCGCCCTTGATGCAGTAGCGCCCATGATGAAAATCATAGTGCCCATGATGCTTTCCATAGCGCCTTTGATTATGTGATGTTGTGAGTGATAAATTTGTTCCCAAAGTTGTTGGAAAACAAATAAGAACTGATAAATTTGCTTTTAAAGATGTTAAAAACAAATAGGACTGATAAGTTTGCTTCTAAAGTTGTGAAAAACAAATGTGATTTTGATTATCTGCTTTCCATGATGATGAAAAACAAATAATTTGATTGATTTGTTTGCTTCTAAGGTTGTTAAAAACAAACATGAGTAAAAGTATTTTCTTTCCATGATGATGAAAAACAAATAATTTTATTGATTTATCGTGATGATGTGATATTGATTTTGCTTTGTCATGTTGATGTATCAACAGGAGAGATTGAGCATTTTGCAGTCACGAGAGACATTCCCGAGTACATGGACATTGATTCCACATCTATTACAGTTAGATTGAGATGTGATCGAGGCATGTGGATTGAGATCATTGCTTGACATGCCTGAGGTGTGCCTCAACAGGGCTTTATTGACAGCACTCGCAGAGCGGTGGCATAGTGATACCAACACATTTCATTTACCGACCGGAGAGATTACAGTGACCCTTGAGGACATATATTGCATCTTGAGGATCCCAGTGATGGGAGAGATAGTGGTGTTTGATAGCCGAGAGGCTGGAGGCACTAATGCTTTGAGGAGGATTTTCAGAGATGATCATATTGCCGGATACTTCATCCCATTGGGCGAGATGACAGATACATATCCACCTTTACCGTCCATACTTGTAGGTTTCATTGGAGGTGTTTTGTGCCCCGACCATAGGTCGAAGGGGTACGCAGTCGGATGGGGTCGGGTTCTGGAGAGTATGGTGATGCAGGGTACACGGTATGCATGGGGGACATCTATGCTTGCTCACTTGTATGATGAGTTACATCATATTGTATACGGTAGAGGCTGGAGTTTTGCTGTTGGTTGCTCGTTACTACAGATATGGGCATGGGAGCACTTTGCTGTTATGTCACTATTGACTTGAGGACAACGACCAACTAGTCAATCGTATAGATGGAGATATGCCGATATTATTGCTCAGTCGAGACTGGGCAAACTGGATCATTGGCAGCGTCTCTTGGATGGTCTAGATACAGTATGCTGGTGGCCATATTTAGATTGTGAGGCATGGTCAGAGGATGTGAGGGAGATGCCCTATGTGTGTACGTCCAGATATCTGATTGGGCGTACTCTGTGGATTATTGAGAGATTTCTTGCTGGACAAGTATGTCGGCAGTTTAGACGGATTCAGGGTATGCCTATGGGTTCTGCCATTTATGCACGACGACAGCCAGAGCTTGCAGTATGGGGTCCACGTATTTCCTATGAGGCAGTGGTCGCAGAGTTCACCAGTTTATGAGTGGTGATGTGGGATTACTGAGTTGATGTCCTTGACGCAGGGACGACGCCAGAGTATAGCCAGTATGTTTTAGAGCATCATGCACCACATATGTTTGATCCTAATGAGCCTATTGCTCCTGTTGCTGCACAGAGACGACGACAGAGAGATTCAACTTCAGAGGGTGACGATTCAGAGGGAGGGTATGATGATGAGAGTGGAGGAGATGATGATTCAGAGGGAGATGATGATGAGGAGGGTGGAGGTAGGGGTGGTGGTGGTAGGGGTGGTGATAGAGGTGGCAGGAGAGGTGGCAGGAGAGGTGGTAGAGGTGGACCACAGATGAGACATACGGATCCATCACCTTCAGTAGATCCAGTGGTGTCAGGTCAGATATCTTCTCTTCAGAGTACAGTGCAGAGCTTACAAAGTCAACTAGCACAGGCACAGACATTGATCACATAGCTTCAGAGACAGCTGACCTTAGTTACAGCTGAGAGGGATACAGCCAGACAGCGGGGTGAGCAGGCCATTGCTTTGGCAGATAGTCTACAGAGAGTAGCAGCTAGCACCCTACCTGGTGATATGATGAGAGAGGTGACCAGAGCCACCCGGGAGGCCGAGTTCTCAGGACCAAATATCATGATGTTGTTCCACCTGAGCGGAGGGAGAGTTATACATAGTCACGGTCTACCCATAGTCGCTCTCGTACTACCAGCAGGGGTGTGACACAACCATTACCTCCAGGAGGGCCATCAGGGATAGGTGGAGCAGGTCCATCAGGTGCAGGTGGTACAGGTCCCAGACCAGCACCATCAGAGGATAGCACTGCTTAGTGCATTGTAGATGATGTTTTAGTGATACTCTTTTGAGACATTTGTATACACCCTGAGACGATCTCATTTTTGATGATGTTATATCATGTGTAGTTGACATCCTTGTACATTTTGACATTCATTTTTTGAGATATATGAAATGCAGCGATTATTTGTGATGAGATAAATGCATCTATTTGCTATATGCATGATGTGTTATGATTATGATGGTTTCTCGATTTTATGCTTATGATGTATCTGTATGCATGCTTTATGAGATGAGTGAAAATCTATTGATGAATGATTATATAAATATGATGTACAATACAATTTATACATGTTTATGAATGTTTATGATGTATGCTTTATTTTTATGATTTTCTTATGCAAATATGTATGAAATGATGTATGAAATGATGTTTTTGTGAATGTCAAAATATACTCAGTCATGTATGCGAAAAGATATGAACCATCTGATACTTTGCCAGCTTTTTGGGAAAATCTATAAATGCAAAATGTAGATTCTAACATGAATGCAATCTATACTAACCATGCAGGATATTCGTACAATATTGCCATATTTGAGAGCTTACTGCGCTTTTGTATCATCATAGAGCATTGAAATCTCAAGCACATGCCAACAAAGTGGGTATGTTAGCAATCTAGTGAGGACCCGGTATTGCTTTCATGATTTTTAATATAGCAAGTTAATACAAGCATCTGTGGTATAAATTGAACCGAGATGACCTAAGTATTGCTTGCATAAACAGACAAGAGTTAACCAATTTCCCATGCAAATTCCGAAATGTCATCAATGATACGTAGTAGAGCATGTCTCACGACCAATTTGCATAGTACTAATGATTTCCTCACAAACAGCAGACAAAGAAAAATCATACTCATTCCTTGCTTTTCTAGTTCAGTACATCATTGAATTGCTCCAGAGATATGATGGAAAAATCAAACAACCATTCAAATTTTGCTTAAAATATTTCAAACATTATTCAGATTAAGATCATCCAACTTGGTTATCAACATTAATGTTTTTGTTTCGATGTTTGTTTTGGATCATGTTGTTTTGATTTCCATTGGCATTGAATAAGCATGTTATGGTTAATTTGATACGGCAATGTTTGTTGTGTTTTGGTAAACCATCTTGTGTCTATTTGTGATGTTCAAAAAGCTTGTTGTCCTTCTCTTGTTCATTCTATGTTTTTGCTTTTTGCCCCCAGTGTAAACACAACCTAAGGAGTATGGATATGTACAAATTTCATCAAGCCATGATAAAACATAAGGATTCCCGCCATATGATGTGGATATGAAATTTATGTACAGATGATAGATAGGAATGGATGATACCTAAAGTGAATGCAAGACATAAGCTAATAGATAGAGAAGCCTATTTTGATTACAAGTAGCGCCTGTTTGCCAGGTTTTCACCACGTGTTTTTATTGCACTTTTTTAGGATTTTTCTAAAGAATTGGATTTTTTTTTCAGGACTTTTTATGATTTTTTTTGGACTTTTTTTAGGACTTTTTATGATTTTTTGGATTTTTTTATTTTTTTTAGGACTTTTTCTGATTCAGACATAGAATTTCTTCAAACGAATGCTATTGATCGGCTCTTCAAACAGGTCCCCTTCTGACATTGATAACTGATATGCACCAGAACCGTATGCTGCAATGATGACAAATGGACCAAGCCAGTTAGGTTCAAATTTCCCTTTCTTTTCTCTGTCTTGCTGATTACATGGATTTTCTCTCAAGACTAGTCACCTACTTGAAATGTCCATGGTTTAACTCTGTGATTATAACTACGAGACATAACTTGTTGATAACCCTTCAAAATGGCTTGTCAGATAAGTTGACGCCTCTTCATCCAATTTCTAGCCTTCCTCGTGAGGGCGAAGATACTCCTCAGGTCTTCATCATTTATCAGTCCTTTGAGCGAGACCCTCAGCGAAGGTATTTCAACCTCTAGTGGTAAGATCGCTTCTGCTCCATAGACCAAGGCATATGGTGTAGCTCCTGTTGGTGTGTGAATGCTGGTTCTGTAT
This sequence comes from Sequoia sempervirens, assembly GCA_007258455.2. Taxonomy (NCBI): domain Eukaryota; kingdom Viridiplantae; phylum Streptophyta; class Pinopsida; order Cupressales; family Cupressaceae; genus Sequoia; species Sequoia sempervirens. The sequence continues at coordinate 272,121,054 of VDFB02058242.1, read as the reverse complement.
GCCCACAAAGCTGGATTTAATTGGACATGCCAATCATGACCAACATCATTTACTGTCTTCTTCAAGATCTTCAAGATTGTTTTGTTAGAAGCTTCTGCTTGACCATTACCCTGTGGATAGTAAGGTGTAGAGAACCTGTGTTGGATGTGAAATCTTTCACAAAGTTCATCAACATCCTGATTCTTGAAAGGCCTTCCATTATCAGTGATGATAGAATTAGGAATTCCATATCTACAAATGATGTAATTTAGGATAAATGAAGATATTTGTTTACCAGTCACCATTGTCAGAGGAACAACTTCAATCCATTTTGTGAAATACTCCGTAGTTGTAATGATAAATTTATGCCCATTTGATGATGAAGGATGTATTTTTCCAACAAGATCTAATCCCCACTGAGAAAAAGGCCATGTCGGAGTGAAAGGTTGCAGTTCCTGTGCAGGTGCATGAATAAGATTCCCATGAATCTGGAATTTAGAACACTTCTTGACAAAAGTAAAAGAATCTTTCTCCATGGTAGGCTAGTAATATCCCATTCTGACAAGTTTCTTGGCTAAGGTCAAACCACTTGAATGAGTCCCACAAATACCACCATGAACCTCTTGTAAGGCTTTTTCAGATTCATCATGTTCAAGACATCTAAGGAGTGTACCATCAAGACCACGTCAGTAAAGGATGTCGGCGATCAAGGTATAACGGGATGATTGGCGTATGAAATTCCTTTTTTGGTTTCGAGATAAATCTGGAGGTAAGATGGTATCTTTCAAATAGGTATAAGTCTTGCCATATAAAGGTGAATCAGAACTGGTTAAATGACATATGACTTGAGTCTCAGGATTATCATAGGCGGGAGAAAACAATTGTTCCACCAAGAATTCATGCTTAGTTTGATCTTCTGGTAGTTGTAATAAGGAAGCAATTGTAGCCATTGCATTCGCAGCTTTATTATCAATCCTTGAGATTTGTGAAAACTTGATTGACACAAAATACTTTTTGAAACCATCCACCATGTTCTTGTAAGGTAGCAACTTATCATCTTTAGTTTGATAATCATCATTAATTTGATTAATGACAAGTTGTGAATCGCCATAGACCTGCAGCTCTGTAATCTGCCATTCCAAAGCTATCTTTATCCCTATAAGCAATGCCTCATATTCAGCTATGTTATTTGTACAAGGAAACATCAATCGATATGATCGTGAAATGGTATGTCCTTCAGGTGTAACAAAGAGAATCCCTGCCCCCGAGCCATATTGTGTATAAGATCCATCAAAGTACAATGTCCATGATTTCTGAATTGTTGCTGTGAAGACATCTGCATCAGGAAACTCAATGTGCATTGGATTTTCTTCTTTTAAAGGTGCTTCGGCCAACTGATCTGCAATGACCTATCCTTTAATAGCTTTTCGATCTACATAGTGAATGTCAAACTCACTTAAGTTCATTACCCATTTTGCAAGTCTCCCTGTTAAAGTAGCTCTGCGTAATAGGTATTTCAGTGGATCAATCTTTGTTATCACCTTAACTGTATGAGCCAACATATAGTGTCGCAAATTTTGAGAAGCAAACACCACTGCAAGGCAAGCTTTTTCAATGAAACTGTAGTTTAATTCATTACTTGTTAAGGTTCTGCTGATATAGTATATGGCCCTTTCTTTGCCTGTAGAATCCTCTTGTGCAAGTAATGCTCCCAAGGACACTTTTGTGGCTGAAATATAGAGTATGAGTGGCTTTCCTAGAATGGGTGGAATTAAAACTGGTGGGTTCATAAGGTATTGCTTGATCTGATTGAAAGCTGCTTCACATTTGTCTTCCCATTTGAATGGAACATTTTTATGCAATAAATGTGTAAATGGTAAGCTTTTGTCTGCCAGTTGAGCTATAAATCTTCTAATGGATTGTAGTCGCCCTTGCAATGATCGAAGCTGACTAATATTTCGTGGTGGCGGCATGTCCATTATAGCTTGTACTTTTTCTGGATCAACCTCTATACCCTT
>VDFB02058242.1:272077572-272118957 GCA_007258455.2 Sequoia sempervirens | reverse complement strand
ATTATTTGAGCTTAAGGCCCAACTAGAAGAATTATTGAAGCAGGGTCTTATTAGGCCAAGCGTGTCACCTTGGGGAGCTCCAGTTATCTTTGTGAAAAAGAAGGATGGTACCTTGAGGTTGTGCATTGACTATAGAATGCTTAACAAGGTCACTATCAAGAATAAATACATGCTCCCACGCATCGATGACTTGTTTGATCAGCTAAAAGATGCCAAGGTATTCTCAAAAATTGATTTAAGATCAGGATACCACCAGTTGAGATTGAAGGAAGAAGACATTCACAAAACTGCTTTCAGAACCAGGTATGGGCACTACGAGTTTACGGTGCTACCTTTTGGGCTAAGTAATGCTCCTGCAACTTTCATGAACCTGATGAATAGTTTCTTCCGAGATTGTTTGGATAACTTTGTCCTAATCTTTCTTGACGATATCTTGATCTATTCTAAGTCAGAGGAAGAACATGAGAAACATTTGAGAATTGTGTTACAGTGTCTGAGGGAACATAAGTTGTATGGAAAGATGTCTAAATGTACTTTCTTCCAATCTGAAGTGCATTATTTAGGACATGTGATTTCAGCGGAAGGGGTAAGAGTGGACCCAGAAAAGATTAAGGCAATTATGGATTGGCCAGCACCGCAAAATGTCTCTGAAGTTCAAAGTTTCATGGGACTTGCAAGATATTATAGGAGATTTGTTCAAGGGTTCTCGACAATTGCAGCACCCATCACTGCACTACAGAAGAAGGAAAAGAAGTTTGAATGGAGTGATAAGTGTGAGAGAGCTTTTCAGCTGCTTAAGGAGAAACTCACTACTACACCCATCCTGGTTGTGCCGGATCCGAATGGCCATTTTATAGTTATTACTGATGCATCAGGGGAAGGGGTAGGAGCAGTTCTTATGCAAGAAGGGCAAGTGGTAGCATATGAATCAAGGAAGTTAAAGCAGCATGAATTAAACTATGCACCACATGACTTAGAATTGGGAGCCATAGTCCATGCCTTACAGATGTGGAGACATTACCTCTTGGGAAAGCCTTTTGAACTAAAGATAGACCATGCAGGGTTGAGATATATCTTCACTCAACCCAATCTTAATGCCCGACAAAGGCGATGGCTAGAATTCCTGAGTGAATATGATTTTGGGATTGAATATATCAAGGGTAAGGAAAACAGGGTGGCTGATGCCTTGAGTAGAAGGAGGCACCTTGTAGCCATGGTTACCGTTAAATCAGATTTCAGGCAGCAAGTAGTGCAATCCTCCCTTGGGGATGAACATTATGAAAAGGTGAAACAAGCCCTAGGAGTGAATTCCTCAGATCGTCGATATGAGAGATATATATTAGAATCGGATGGACTCTTGAGATACCAGGGGCAAATGTACATTCCTAGTTCTGCAAACTTGAGAGAGTTGGTGCTAGAGGAATTCCACAACGCTCCATACTCAGGACATCCCGGTATTACAAAAATGATGGAAGGACTTAGGCCACTATACTTCTGGCCAGGACTTAAAAGGGATATTACGTCCCATGTAGCCCGATGCTTGGAATGCCAGCAAGTCAAGGCTGAGCATGTACATCCGGCAGGACTCTTATATCCTCACAGGGTACCAGAGTATAAATGGCAGGTTATCACTATGGATTTTATACAGGGGTTACCAATGTCTAGGAACCGACATGATACCATCTTGGTTGTGGTTGATAAATTTACAAAGGTTGCTCATTTCATTCCTGGAAATCTCAAGGATGGTTCAATGGTTTTAGCAAGAAAATTTGTTCAGGAAATCTTCCGATTGCATGGAGTGCCAGAAACGATCATCTCAGATCGAGACACTCGGATGACTTCCAAGTTTTGGATCACATTGAATTCTTCCTTAGGAACTAAGTTGAATTTCAGTTCCGCATATCATCCTCAGACCGATGGTCAGACGGAGAGGGTGAATTAGGTAGTAGAAGATCTTCTCTGCATGTACTGTATGGAATAGCAATATAAGTGGGAGGAGTATTTTCCTTTGGTGGAGTTTGCTTATAACAACTCCTACCATGCTTCTTTGGGCATGACACCTTTTGAAGCCCTTTATGGACGTAAATGTCGGACACCCATTAGTTGGGACAGAGTAGAAGACAGGGTTGTGATTGGCCCTGAAATGCTCAGAGAAATGGAAGACCAAATGAAAATCGTTAAGGAAAAATTGAAACAAGCTGCAGATAGACAGAAAAGTCTAGCAGACAAGAATCAGAGCTTTAGGCAGTTCTCTGCAGGGGATAAGGTCTTTTTGAGGGTTCGGCCGCATAAGAGTTCAATCTCTTTCAGCAAGAACTCTAAGTTGGCCCCTAGGTTTGTTGGCCCTTTTGATGTTTTGGAGGTGGTGAATCCAGTTGCTTACAGGCTTGCTCTGCCACCAGCTCTATCCCGGATACATAATGTATTTCATGTTTCAGTACTTAAGCCTTACCATCCAGATATTTCTCATATCCTTGATTGGCGTGCATTGTAGGTTCAGGACCCAGGGGTGATACAGGTGGAGCCCGTCAAGATCCTGGAAGAGCGCAACGTTAAGTTGCGTAATAGGGACATTATGCAATACAGGGTCCAATGGGACCAGTATTCGATGGATAATGCCACCTGGGAGAATGCTGAGGATATAGATAGAATCTTTCCTCATTTGAGACCTTAGCATACTTTTATTTCTTTTATAGAGACTTACGAAATTCTAGTATCTCAATTTTGTTTTTAGACATCGAGACGATGTCTCTTCCCAAGTGGGGAAGGATGTCACGTCTCAGACTTTGATGCTGTTTTGACCATGACTTTGTGGGATTTATTATAAGAATTATGATACGTGTTAGAGCAATATGATATAATACAATGCTTTGGTGTATGGAAATGTAGGAAAATATTTGTTTTTAGAATTATGAGTGCATTTTATTTTTAAAATATACAAGATAGAGCAAAAGAGGAGTGTTGATTTAATTATTGCTTAAATTTATACTTCTATATTGGTTACTAATACACTTTCGTTGTTGCACGCCTGAGTGCATTTGAGTTGCAGGTGGTCGAAGACCAAGAGTGTGATTGAGGAAAAGAAGGCTAGCTTATCGATAGGGTAAAAGAGGAGAAACTCTCGATCACACACACACCACTTAAAAATCATGTAATTGCATTTAGGCCATGTCTGTTTTTAATGTGATTGTTTAAATTGATTACATGATTTGAATAAGTGATTGATATAAACAAAATATATATATATATATATATATATATATATAATAACATAGCAAAATTAAAATATAGTTTAAGTATCCATAAAAGTTGTGAAAAGAGTATGGTTTATTTTATTTAGTTTATCCCATTTATTTTGTGCAATAAAAAGGAAAATCTGATTTAAAAAAAAAGGAAATTAAAAATAAAGTGAAAATATTATATTCACATATATTATGGAAGAAATAATTGGTTTGCATATTAAAAAGGTAGAGATATCTTTGTTTGCATATGTTTTAAACCTTAGTCCAAAATTGGGAGAAATGAACAGCCCAAGAAAACTTTGGGCTCTGGGGAAATTTTCCTTAAAACCAACAATGCTATTGGCATGTGGCAATCTCTGGAATTTGCATGTAAAATTTATCTGTCATTTGGAAATACTCTGCATGATCCTCGGAAGGAGGAATAAAGCTTTAAGGGAGAAAAGAGAACATTCATTCAGACATAACCAGAGCTCTGGAAGAGGGCGACAGGAAGGTAATACTGGGCATCTGCACTGGAGAAAATTGCTAGGTTATTTTCCATACTTTGCTTTCAATCAGTTTAAAATTGCAGTAAGAAATTGAAGAAATGAAATGCATCATTCTATGAAATGATTACAGATTTCTGAGAAATCTTTTTCAATTTTACTTTGAATCTGGGTAATAGCTTACTTCTCATTGTTGTATTATAGAAAGAATACCCAATCTTTTCTTCCAGATTAGGGTTACATTCTGTTGCAAAAGCTACAAATTATTAAACTGCTCTCAATTATATTTGGAAACATACATAAACATATATATATACACATATATATATGCACAGGAATCTGTATTCCCGTGCATATATACATATACATATATAAATGCATATGATTTTGCAAGAACAACTTTCACCAGAAATTAATTCGAAATTCCTTTGAGATAAATTTAAATGCAGTATAATACTAGGCAAAACATCCTTTTTTTGTTATGAAATTGTTTAACTATAGGGAGAAGGGGAGGGATTTTTCCCCAGCCCTTCCCATAGGAAGGGCACGGCTCTGTGGGGAGGCTCACGCCCTCCATAGGCCGTGGCCTGTGGAAGGGGCGCGAGCCCCCTCACAGCCCGCGCCCTCCCCATGGGAGAGGCAAGGGATTCCTGCACCCTTAGGGTGCTCAACACCAGTATGAAACTCTGTAAAATACTTTTATTCTATGTGCTCAGCCTGAAAACGTGAGAACAATTATAAAAATCAGTATTTCTTTCTTCAAAACATATATATATATTTACATTCAACTGTATATTGTATTTATATATATATATACACTCAGCTGTATATGTATATATATATATATTCATCCATATATACATAAATGCAAGTTTGAACAGGGAAACCATCTTCCGAATATGATATGATTTCTGTCAAAAATACACAAACATCTCAGTAATTGGAAGCTAGAAATATGAACAAAGGCAAGAACTTTTGAGAAAACATGTAAACTGAAATTCCACTTGATCACATTGTCATATACTCACATACAGTTGTACATTCCTGAATAATAGTATACATTATAAACTCGAATGCAAGTTTTTCTTTCAGACCTCTGTTATTCCGAATGAGTTGCCCTATTTCTGTATATTACTAATAACCAGAAACCTGTAGTAAACTGAGAATTACTCTTTCAATTAGCTTGAATCTGGAAGAGTAGAAGAATATACATAAATCTGTGAACATTATTCCATACAAAAGAGTTAATTAATTACTCTACTTGTGTCTGTACACTGATAGAATCATGACATATATACATTTCTTTTTACATTTTAAAAGAGAAGCTTGGATTAAAAACAGAATCAGAAAAGAATTACTTATAAAAGAGTAAATGCAATCTTACTACTGAACTTGCAACCTTTCTTTTCATTTGTCCAATGTAATTCAAAATATGTTATGAAATTTTCATTTGAAATTCTTTTAGAATCAATTGAATGCATGAAACATGTATGGAAAATGCACAACTTTCTGCTTTTGTACTTTATTATACTTTACTTTTGGTAACTTCCGGGACAGGATGCCGAAGGTGGATGCACAAAGACGGTAGCTTTACCTTTTTTAAACTACCATTTGCTTATTTTAATTTATGCTTGACCAAGCACTTGTACCATTGAAATAGATGGATTTGTTTAAAAGCCTAGAAATGTATATGTATTTGAGTCTCTGCCACCTCCTGTTGCAAGAAATATGTTTTCTCATGTTAGAAATGCATATAGGCACTGGGCATGCATTGAGAGTTCCCTCCTATTTTATTGTGTCAGGTTGCTAGGCTCCTTTATGTAGGGCCGGGGATTCCTTCGAGTTAGGAAGGAACCCGGGGAAGTCATGTACTTCGTGGTTGGGCGGAAAAGGTGCCTGAATCACACTCTTGGCCCCAGCTCGCAAGAAGACCAATAGTGTCACGGCGGTTGGAGGTTCAGAGTTTTATTTGCTATTGTGAACTTGTGTAACATTCTGGAAATGGCTTGTATAGCGCCATTGTATGTATATTAATATTTGACATTCATTGTTGAAACTTTGAAATAGAAGTATGGCATGAAAGAATCTAACGTAACATTGATATGTGGAATTAAAGTTTTATGACGTAGGTTTGAAAAAGATGTTTCATTGGAATTATTGATCTCTTCCGAGTATAGATGAATAAGTATATATGAAAATTCATTAATGTACTTTTGACATGTGCATAATCTTGATAAATTACAATGTTGTTATTTGTATACATGAAATGCAATTTAAATTCTCTTTTATTGAGCTCATTTTGGAAGTTTTTATGAATGATATTAATTACTTGAAAACCCTTTTGAAAACGGAATTGAACAATTGAAAATGCTCTTAATTTTCCGAGCGCTACATCCATATTGTCAAAATTGATGTGTACCATTATTTTGTGCCACAACCAACACTCACTAGACTGAGCTAGTAAGAAGATTCTTCCATAATTTTCCTCTTTTAGATGATGGACATTACCATTTGCCCTTGTTCCTTCAACAACTAGTCTTCTAGACCTTTCTTTTCTAATCTCACAACCATTAACATGAAAAGTAAGATTGTATCCCTTTCTACACATCTGACTAACACTTAAAATATTATGCTTTAGACCCTTGACATAGACAACATCCTCAGTCCTATTATTTCCATAAATGGTTATAACACCTTTTCCACAAATTTGGGTAGACTCATCACCACCAAACTTAATAGCTCTACCATTAACCTTCTTGAGACTCATGAACCTTCTCTTGTCACCAATCATGTGTTTAGAAAAACCACTGTCAATCACCCAAGCATTTGATTCTTCCTTTGTATGAAAGGAAATGCACACAACCATAGATCTTTCATTATATTTATCAACCTCTTACACTCTTCAATATTTCTCTTTTTGTCTTTCAATGTCATGAATAAGGTTTCATAATTTAGATCATTATCTTCAACTTTTGAGGAATAACTTCTTTCCTTGGAATATAAACTCTTTTTAACCTTATCTCTTTTGTTACCATCTTCAGATTCTTTATAAGGACATTTAGATGCAAAATGACCAATCCTTCCACAATTGAAACACTTGAAAGGTAACTTACCTTTGTATTTTCTGAGTTTTCTACAACCTCATCAAAGTCATCATTCAGAACAATGGCTTCATCTTCTATCTTTGTGTTGGCTTTGAATGCTACTTCTTTGGAACATCTTTGTCAAATTCTCTCATTTCAAAGGTTTTGAGAGAACCAAACATTTCATCTATAGAATACTTATCCAAGTCCTTGGATTCTTCAATAGAAGACACCTTCAAGGGATGTTTGAGCAGGGTGCCATTGATAGTTATCATTGATCCTTTAATGCTAACAACTAAAGAGATGAAAGGATGAGGCCATTTAAAAAGGATGAGATCCCTTGTAGGTGTGACACCTTAAAGAGTGTCACAACAAATGCAAAAAAAAATCTAAGAAATCTTGCTTCAAAAAATAGTGTGACATGAACTTTAGCAAAGCCAAAGAAACTCTCTTGCAAGCACAATACAAGACTTTTGGAAAAAAAATGTTTTAATTGGAAAACATACACATAATTGAACATGATTTAAAATTGATAAGTAGGAGGTATTTTCCACAACGTATCAAATTGTGATATTACTATCATGAGTTTTATGAATCAAACTCATTAACCCAAATTTCATAAATAGTGGTTCACAAATTTAAATTTAATAACTGCAATTTAAAGTTCCTCAAAGCATCTTATATGTTAAAATCTTAATGCATCATATTGCTTATATTGCTTGTAGGGAAGGCTAATGCTGCAGGCACATTGAAATACAAATGGTGAAATATTCCTAAATGTGGAACTCCTTGCAACTTAGAATTTGCTGCCAAAGTGCAAAATGCAATATTTTTTTAATAAATTACACAAAAACAACACCAGATTTGTACTGGAATTCGCTGCCAAAAGCCTAAAATTGCAAACTGGAGTCTACTCTTGGATTGCAACCTTTAAGTTAAAATGCAAATTTCAAAGAGACCCCTAACCTTAGATTCGTAAACTGGACTTTGGCATTGCTTTGCAACATGCAAGTTAAAATTCTGAAATGCTTTTTTTTACACCAAGCAGTATCTTAACCGTCACAGGAGGAAGTTGAAACTTCAATTTTGTTGAATATACATAGTGTCTTTCGTAATGTTTAGAAACTATGTGGCGAATACAAATGGTGTAAGTGCGAAAGTAAAACCAGACACCCCAATCTCTGTCAGCATCTCCTTCGCCTACGCAAAGATGGCCCTTTGGAAAAGGGTATGGATGTCATTCATGCCAGGGTCTACACAAAATGATTTGATGAAATTGGCTTACAAACTTGTAAACAAATACAAAATGTGGAACTATGAATACAACACGCGAATTGTTTGACATAATGCCTCAAAGAAATGTGATCTCATGGACTGCCATGATTGTTGGATGTGAATGAATGGATTCGTGAAAAAGGCATTAGAATCTTGCTAGCATAGTGTCTCTCAAATCTACTTCTCATAAAAATGAATGAATCAGGAAAACGCAAGAGTTTTTTGTATGTGGAATTATAAATCACTCAGAAGTAATGGGTTCAGCAAGTTCACGACCAGGATGATTCAACAAATTGTTTTAATCAGATGTAGAGGGACGAGTTTTAATATTAAGAACCCTTACTCCAAGTCAACCTCCTTCTGCAAAAGTTGACCTTAATTATACATGGGTTATAGTCAGTCTTGTGAGAATTTCAATGGCATCGTGCTTGCTACTGCTGGCATTCAATGGCTTATGGCTTTCATGAAGGAAGTAAAAAGAATTTTCAATGCTATTTTATCCTTTCTTAGATCATCTTCTCGCTCACAGTACGTGGTACTAGAGGGAGATGATCCAAGATATGCAGGGTCAGAATATTCATTCAGGAAGAGATTTTGGGAAGATGTTCACACAATTACATATGAAACGGTAGATACACCAATCAGAAGGAACTTGAGATAACCCCAGAAAATGAATTCTACTTCTATGATTACTAAGAATATCTCTTGTATTGATAACATTTTGCGAAGGAAGCTTGATTGTAATTTAGAAAAGTTAGATAGAACACATGATACTTTGTTGCTACTTCAAGTCATAAAAAGACTCAATAACTTGATTGTCATTGGTCTTATTTCAACATGTGCAAGATCTGTTGCATTTATAAGGGAGTTATTTGAAATGGGTATTTCTAGAAGCAAGTACAAAGAGATGGGCATAGGATAGGGGAGCAAAAGTATGAAACTTCTCCTGTAAAATCTTTCATGTTGCATCTGTTCATGTAGAGGAAAGAGATATTTCAGGCTATAATGACAATGAAGGCAGGGAGGAAGGTGAATAAGATTTAAGAATAGGGAATTAAACACATTGTATGTTTGAGTCTTGACTGTACTGCAGCTTTAAAGCTAGAATATATGATAAACATAGAGTGAGTTTCGTTTAGACAAGGACCTTTGATAGTTGAGTTCAACTTCAAGCCATCAAAATTCACGAAAGTATATCCTTATCATTTGAAAACCGATGGACATATACTGATGATGAAAATAACTCTATATCAGCATTTTCAGCTCGGTAAGATTATAAGACATACATAGTATCTAGAACTGAATACTACAATTTATATTCTAACACCTGACATGCACACTACTAAGTCAAAATGGTTTGGTGCAAAATTATTCAGCTCACAATAGAAGCCCTTGAGATCTCTTGCATGCTAAATACTTTTAAGTCAAATGAGTTATGGCGGATCAAGTGAAAGGCCAAGCAACCCACAATAAAGTGAACATGTTGAGTCATTTGGGAATCAGAAACTCAATGAATTAATTAGGGGTTTGATTGATGGTTTTGAAGTTCATAAAAATGGGAGCACTATTCTGGAGTTTGAGACTCATCATTTACAAGTGATATTTTCCCATGAGAATCTTTTGGAGATTTGAGCTTCACGGAGGTATCCAAAAGCTAATTGTCTATTTTGCTGTCAAGAGCATTGAATTCATTAGTTGTTACTGGCATCTTGATCTTTCCTTCTTCACTAGGCTTGTGCCATTGGACCTTACCATCATTGAAAAAAAAAACACTAAAGACTAGAGAAGAGACAAAACACTTTGTCTCGGGTACTTAACGTTGTGGTAGCATTATTATGTGGAAGTGCAAATGTTATATCACATTACTCTTATTTTGATGGAATGTGGATATACAAAATTGAAACAATGCCATCTAGAATCCACACATTGGGAAGCTTGAAGACCTAGAGAGAAGTGCTATATTGAAGGCCATATGTGTAGGACTTGGAAAGAAACTACCAAACCAATAATTTGTTTGGCCAGAGATATAGATACAAATGAATGTTTGATAAATAATGGTGGTTGATGGCAAAGCACAAAGGCTAATATAACTATTTGGAAGGATAACTTGCTAACAAGGGCACTCGGAAAGGGCTTCCACAAAGTTGGGGGTTCTTTCTTTTGTCCTCAAAAGTAGTTTAAATGATTTTTTTTAGAGCATTTCAAATTTTAAAATTGCAAACGATGTCATCTATTCAAACATATATTTTATTTGTTTTTGATTAATAGGAAAAACAAGTTTTTAAGGGATCCAAAATCTCAAAATACAAAATGCTACTACATCAAATAAAGGCACAACCAACCAATAGAAAAACCACAATGAACCAAAAGCAACAAAACAACAAACTATTTCATATTCTTGAGGGTGTTAACCACCTCCATTTCCTAGTCATAGTGTTTATTAACCAAGATAAGAAGTACTTCCTTTTCTTCATCAAAGGTTGTCCTTTTTTCCCTCGAATACAAACACTTAGAACCTTTTTCACCCTCCATCATCACATTTTTACCTTTTCTTTGACAGGCAACTCCTTGAATACATTTTACTTGTTACACATGTGGTTTTTGATAGCAATACACCAAAGATGAAAAAATAAATCATCTAAGGACAAGACTAAGAAATTGAGCACTTCTATTGACTCTTCATTTGGTTGAAATGGAGTTGGTTGATATATATAAGAACTTCTTAGTTTGATCAACTTCTTATTGAAAATGATAATGAAGGACCACATAAGTTTCAAATTCAGCACTTCAGGGAGTGGAAAGAGTCTCTATATAGGTAAGATGTGTAAATTTTGGAACAACACTTTTTTCAAGTACATGAAATTGCAAATTAAAGAGATTATATGGATCTTGTGGGAAGAATTGCTGATAGGGGAGCTGATTTTGTACCCGCTTGATAATGGATACGAATTTATTGTAAACTCCTTAAGATGTTGAAAGCACATAGGAGGGTATTCAAAGGCCAACAGTGAATACATTCAAATATATTGTAGAGATAGTTGGGCTACAAAATGTGCTAGTCACTTTGTTGAAATATTTGAACTTTAGAACTATGACTATACAACAATAGCTATTGCCATGGTGGTAGAGACTTGTTCTCTGCTTACTGTTCTTCAAATCCTCATGAATGAATATTGGGTGCCAAAGCTGAATGTTAAAAATGGTGATCTCAAATCACTTTGATTTCTTTTTGAATATGTAGGGGAGATTGGCAAGGACAACAATGTATTAGGAATTATTTGATTTATGGAAGAAAGTTGACATTTTGAATTAAAAAGTAATTTAATTCAAAAAGGTGGGGTCATGTGATAGTAAATAATTAATTTGAAATTATTTACTAAGAGAGAGAAAATTAGATAGTGAGACCATTTTAAATAAATGATTTTATTTAAAATTAGGAGAATGCCAAAGTGAACAATAATTAAAATTATGAGAAAACATTTAGAAGTTAATGACGTATTTATTTATTTAAACAATGGAGGAAATAATGAACAAAAAATAGTTTAAAAAATTAAGAATTCATTTAATCATAGAGATACATTAGAGAATTAGCGACGTATTTAAATAATCAAGAGGAATAAAAGACATGAATTAATTAAATAATTACGAATTATTTAATTAACAGTTGAAACTAGACTATATGACATAGTTAAATATTTTAATTATGTTAGGAAGAAATATGGAGAAAATAGAACTTGTAGACCTAGGTCATTTTTATGTGTCTACAATAATAATATAGTATATATCAATACTTTGAATACTTGCTTTATATGATTTCAACTAAATGGATATCAATTTGTAAACAAATATCTATTGTGGAACTGATATCCATTTTGTAATGGATATCCATTTTGAAACGGATATCTATTCTAAATGGATATTTTTTTCTAATGGATATCTGTTTCGATTTGGTCTTTTCCATGGAAACATGTACTTTCTACCTAGCCCTACTAAAACTCAGAGTCAAATTTCACGCTTTTGGGCAAATAAAAATTATCTTTTTTTCATATTGCCACTTTTTGGATCCCATGATCCTACACAGACCCATCTGTGTTGAGATATGATTCAAAACCATAAGCATAATGCCCCTTAGAAACATCATCTTCATCCTAATTCTTATTATCTAAATATTCTCTCTTTGGGTTCATACCACTCATAAGGTACTCCATTTTCCTTAATAATATATTGAACACTTCTCTTATGGTTGTTATCTTCATCTCAAATAATGTAATATATTCCTTAAATTTGGTGATTTCATCCTTCATATCATTAGGAGAAATCTTCTCAATTTCTATGTCATCCTTATCTAGATTTTTCCTTTGTGTGATGGGATTGTTGTTGCCTCTTGTAGTAGGCCACACCTGTTGTAAAATGCATAAAAATTGGATTAATCTAATTTGATATTACATATGCTTATATAAAGAGGTGAGAAGTGGTTGAACAATTTATACAACTATTGTGAGTGTAGGAATATGCAACTATGTAATTTGTAACTACCTACAATTGTGTAACTCCCTTTGTTTACAATGTAATACAATACTATTTGATAACATTGTGCCCCCCCCCCCTCCTTATTACATTATTCCTACAAATGTAACCCCTAAAATCTCTTATTCAATTTGCCAAGCGACCCCCTCTTAAGGCTTACATAACAAAATTTGTTTATTACAAAATGTACATACATCTTTGTGACGATCTTCCTTGAAGAAACAAATCTTGAATCAGGTGGGCTCCTCCAAGTTTCCTCATAACTCTTGGGAAGGTTAGCCCCTAGTTGAATTCTCAAGTTCTTCCTCCCATGAACCTTCTAAATTATAGACTATAGTTATTAGACAACCACCCTCGACAAGTTGTCTCCTCGACCCTCGTAAAGGTATAACCCTTGGTCCAGACCATAATCATTGGACAACCATCCTCTAAGTTGTCCCCTTGACCCTCGTAAAGGTGTAATCCTTGGTCACAACCTCGAGTGCTCTCTAGGAAACAATCCATACTAAGGTCTTCACCAAACGCCTTACCTGTCTCCAAAAATCAAACTTCGCAATACATATATCTTCAAATTTGTAAGCAACAACAAGGAAAAGAAAGAAACTAAATCCAAAAATGCTTCTCATGCAAAGCATCATCTCAAAGCGAGAAGCTAACTTGAGATGATGGAAATTCCTCCATCGTCTGGTGCCACCATCCTTCAGTTTGATCTTGTTACACTTTATCCATTTAATATCTTAGACGAGTCTTTGAGGGCCTCATCAGTAGTAGAAAAGATGGCCCCAAAAGTCCAAGCATGACTATTTGAAGATCCATTGGTAACATTGATAAACTCATATGCAAAATACTCAGTAATTGTTTTAGTGTTTTGAAATGTATTTTTCCAAGCACTAGTAGTAAGAAGATAAATTACTTGATTGGTACATTTCAAGTAAGATATATTGACACCTTTTTCTTTTGGTAAAGATATTAAAGACTCTATTCCCTTATGCTTCTCCCTAATCTTGATCACTCCAACACATCCTCCATTACAACTTCCAAAAACCACAATGACACTACTAACATCAAACTTGATAAAGTCCTTGATCAATGGATATGGGTACCCATTATAAGTATTAAGATAAGAAATACCCTTATCTCTAAGGAAAAATAAATCCCACACCTTTATAGATTTATAAATATCTTAATTTCTTCCATAAATTTTGATTATACCAAACTATACATGCAAATGACTAAGTGTGCATTACACTTTTCAACTATCCTCCTACATTATTTTCCTGCACAAAGGGTATACCCAAAAAATAACAATGAAAAAGTGGTTTCTTAACAAGTGTAACTAAACACAAAGGCACTTACAGATTACCAAAAGCTCAGAGATTCCAAACTCATATGTCTGCTTGTAGCCAATTTCTCTTTCATCATATTAGTTATGCTCCCACTATGCAAAGAGCATAAAAACTCACATAACCTCCTTGAACTTGGATCAATGGCACACTTTGTCTCACGTCCACTATTATGCTCTTATAACATAATGAATCGCTTTTCCCTAATTTTTCTATTTCTTTCTCTTTTTATCCATCGCCACAAATGATCCCCTTAAGTGCTCAAAAATATGAAGCCACTATATTTTGATTCTCAAATGTGTAAGGCACTGAATCATTCCATGTTCCCAAGAATCATGCCTCTTTCACTAGCAGTCAGGCTATGTTGTTTCTCTGTCCAGATTTATAAGTATAGAAACAATAATGTTTACAACTTAACTTTGTATCTGGTTGTTGAACGCAAATCCTTCTCCAATGGCAATGCTCCTCAAACATAGGATAGCTCACCTCCTTTGTTGTGGAATTCATGTCTGCCTCTTTCACTCTCCTTCCATGCTCATAACCATGAATGATAATCTATCCTCAAGCAAAAACAAATAGGTCGATCACTACCTCCTTATGCCGTGTTCTTCCTCCAAAATTCGATGCACAGGCATAGAGACATTAACAACTCTGATACCATATGTTGTTAAATGCATAAAAATTGGATTAATAATGTAGGAGCATCCGTCCACGTGCAATCCTACATCACCCAAAAATATTGGAGTTTCAAAGTTGTGGTAAGGTTTCATGGAAAACAATTTTACAGACAAAATTTAAGCAAAAGATTTGAAATCATATAATTAAATGTTTTGGAGGTTTGATTGTTTTCCGAATTCAACTAGCAATATTCTTAAAGTTTCAACAATTATTTTTTAGTCATTTCAAATTGGAATCCATCTACTGTTTACTCACAATGGGAAGATATTGAAATTAATGGTTTTATGGAAAATAATAAAAGTTGTTTAAAGAGAAATATAAAGCAACGGCAAGTAATCAAGCGGACGGAAGACGAAGAGACAAGAAAAATGCAAAATGATATGGAGCCAATTAAAAGAACAAAGAAAATGCTAGAGGTGAGAAAGGAAGGGGCGTGGGTCAACCAAGTGGCAGAAATTCACGTTGGTATAAAGTTTCAGGAAAAAGCTTAGAGAGGGCACTCACGACAGTTGAAGGAGGTAGGGAGGTGTTGGAGTAAAAGGAAACGCAGAGCAGCTCCTCACCTACCTGCGCCATGGACCAAGAAAGAGCCACTGAATACAGACTGAAATAATAAGCATAAGGGAAAATGGCTGTGGACAGCAGAAGAGATGAGGACTGACTTAAGAGATCGAGCCATAGAGGAAGCAAGTTTGTTGGTAGTAAGAAAAGTGTTGGGAAAAATAATAGTAAGCGCAGATGATTGTGAGAAAGAGGACTAGCGTGGGAAAGAATGAAGACAAAGACAGGATAAAGAGAACCGAATAAGATCTGTACAAGAGATGCGTAGGAAGTTTTCTTAGCAGACTTGAAGCTTAAACAAAGTAACATTTATGGAGGGCTGTGTATTTCAGACTAAGAGCCGAAAAGACAAAACGAAAGAATGTGGAATGGAGCTTGAGAAAGGTTGCACCAAATGTGTTTAAAGGTATGATGTTGCAGATTAAAATTTCAATGCATTGAAGAGAGGGATGTGGTGTTGAGGAGAAGTGTAAAGGATGGGCCGAGTAAGCAGACAGGGGGTGAATTGAAGAAAAGTCATAAGAGCATGGTAAGAAGGGACTGGTAGCCAGCGTACAGGAAGGAGACTTCAAGTTAAGGAGGGTCGAAGATTAGTAATGTTTCCATGCCAATTATGTAATGCAGAGTGGATTCGAATTAATGAAGATAGCATAGCAGTTTGAAGGCATCGAAGTTTTCTCTGGTATGAAAAACCAGACCAGTGTGAGAATGAGAGGAACGTTGGATTGAAGAAGGGCAACAGAGTTGTCTAAAGTTGTAATGTATATTTTTGTGAAATCTGAAATAAGACTATTTTGTTTTTGAATGTGGATTGTAAGATATGCAGTTGTAAATTGATTTTAAACTAAAAGAGGGGTAAAAATTTATTAAAACAAGAAGTATAGCGCAAGGTTTTACATAGCCTTGTCCAACTCAACTAAGTTTTCTAGCTCATGAAACATATCTAGGGGTAATTGACCCCTATCCACAATGTTCCAATTTTGTATATAATCAGAGGCCCACTTGACCAAACAATCCACAATAGCATTCCATTCTGTAGGAATATGATTGAAAGTAACCGACTCCAAAGAAGCACAAATAGTAAGAATTTGCTTAACAACCGAAGCTAAATGCCAACTAACATCCTCTAAATCTCACCTATTCAACAGATTCACCACCACCTGGGAATCAAACTTACATATGATCCTTCTCCACCCAAGTTGGCAGCCATGCATCACAACATATAAAATGGCAAGAGTTTCCATTAAGTTGTCAGTATGAAGACCTTTGTAAATAGAAAAGATAAACTGAACAGTCCCAGAACTATCCCGACCAACTCCCCCAATGCCAGCATGACCAGGGTTTCCCCAAGAAGACCCATCTGTGTTGATTTTCAACACTCCCTGGGGAGGAGGAGACCGGTGTCCCTCCCTATTTTCTTCTGACAAGGATTGCTACCACGACTTCATATGAATTGTCCTTGCTAAGGAGGAAGATGAAGAAGATTGCACCAAACAACATCTCAAGGATCCACTGCTTCCGTCAAATCATATTTTTCCGCAACTGTTCCTCCCAAAGAATGAAGAATTTTCCACCACAAACGATGGGCCACCATCATCACATCCTAAAAAATCTCACGATTCCTTTCCAGCCATATGTGCCAAATAATAAAGGAGGGGCCAAGAGCCTGAGCAACTTGAAGAAAAGAAGAAGAAATAGGGACCTTGCTCCACTGGTCAGAAAACTTAGCCAAAGATGAGACATGCCAACAAGAACTATTCCACACACCCCACCACAAGTGCCAAATCTCCCTAGAAAAGGAGCAATGGAAGAAGAGGTGCGAAACACTCTCCTCATAATTACGACACAACACACACATTGAGGGGCCCTAAAAACCACACTTACACAAATTATCCCAAGTAAGACACCTATTGTGAACCACTAACCACATGAAGAAGTTACACTTGGGCCACAAAGACAAGTGCCATACTTGTTTCCACCAAGGGACCTCAATGTCTCCAAACATCTGCCTACCACGATGCCCATATCCAACATAAACAAATAAGTGAATCACATCACATTACATGTATTATGGACAACATATTCAAAAATATGTTTCTAACATTTTCCAAGTTCACAATATGTCTAGGTACATGAACGTGCATGACACCCAAATCTACAATCCCTTTTAAACTTTCATTGTTAATTCAATTTTACGACCTATCTAATGCACAAGGTGGAATTTAGTTCATTTCTACACCCTATCTTAGCAAGTTGAATGGTGCTTCATTGCATCACCCATTTTCCTCAAGTGCTTTATATAGAAACAAATGAAGGCTTGTACTAGAACCCTATTTTCTTAGTTTGAAGCCTATTAATTTTTATTAGGGTTATACGAAGATTCAAGGTCACACTTGCAATCTTCAACTTACATAAATTTTATGATAAGATCACTTTAGATTTCATCATTTTACTTGTCATGCATTTGATTTTAAGTGATTATGACAAACAATTAAAAATTTATTATCAAAATAGGAAAAAAAGTTTTTTTATGGATTAAGGCTACTTAGAAGGTTCAAGGATGCATTTAGAAAGTTTAGTGCAATACATGTACCTTGATCTAGGTCATCACATAATCTCATATTTTAGAGTGCACATTGTCTCAATTGTTTATTTTTAGATCCAATCTCAAGTTTCAAGCATTTAGTCTCTTTCATAACAATGAGCGTCCCTTCATCAAGATAGACCTTTATTTTAATCATTTTATTCATAATTTAATTATAAATTTAACACACCTATAAAATCAACTACTCGTCTACATTATTATTATTATTATTATTTGCAAATTAGCACCAGTGAGGGTGGCACTCTTTCATTGATTGAAAATTTACGGATTACAAAGCTTGCAATAGCAGTACACCACAAAAAAAAACTACATATGCTTCCAAGGGCCTATTGCAGAAAAAATTCAGAAAGCTACATACCCTACTACTTCCAAAAGCCTACCAACCATAGATCATCTACATTAATTTTAATATTATTCATTATTATATTTAATTAACTTTAATATGTATAAAAAACTTATTCTTCTTTTAATAATCAATAGTTTAATTATTTTCCTTTTAATGTTTCAACTATAATACATAAGTACATATACAATCAAATAAATAAATAAATATATATATATATAGACACTCTTCAATAATCAATGTTGAATTTCATTTTCATTAATTTAAATAAATAAAATAACATATAATATCCAATATTTCTTGAAGGCGTCAACAATGGGAGGTTTCCTTTAGAATCATCTCCAAATACAAAAACCACGTCAACTAGGTAGCAGAGTGAGGAAAGGTCAAAGTAAAGTGACTCAAACAAACCCTGGAATTCGTCAACCTCTTGAATTGCACAATCCGCGTGGGGCGCCCAACACAACATTATTTATCTTCCTTGCCCTATGCTCTGCTCTACTCGCAATATCTTTCATTTGGATTGTCCAGAGCAAAGAGAATCACCAGAATGGGCAGTTATTTGTCATGCGCTTCATCTATTCTGCCGCCCGACACTCATGTTAAAGTTATTTTGTTGGATGGAAGCGTGAAAGAGTTTGAGAGAGGAATAAAAGCTGCAGAAGTGATGGTGGAAAATCCTCACCATTTTCTCTGTAACGCCAATTCTTTTCAGGCGGGGAGTCGCATCGATCCACTGTCAGCAGATTATGATTTACAAGTGAAAGAAATTTATGTTCTTTTTCCCATGTCCAGATTACACTCTGCGCTCTCGCCTTCAGAGATGGTCGCCATTAATGCGTGTACAAAGAAAACTTCCCACAATTTTTCCCCTCTCCGCCCAAACACTGAAATTTGTCATTCCTACAAAACAGAGGAGTTTTCAGTGCAACCAAAGCTGAATTTGGAGGACTTTCCGGAGGTTCAATGCAGATTATACAGGATTACTTGGAAACCAAAGTTGGAGAGCATTAGGGAAGTCCATGTTAGGAGATGACTTAAGCGTTTCTTAAATTGACTAGAGATTGAATGCCCACAAAGAATGGTTCAAAAATATATCTTGAGAAGAAAGAAAATCCAAAACGATGGAATTTTATTCCTAAATATCACTACACAATATTAAAAATTATGCGCTTGTTCAGTTTGAATACTTTTTATGGCTTCTTTAAATATTAAAAGTTAAAGACTAGTGGAGCTGCAAAAGAGTTTGAAATGTTCATATTTCCACTCTAAGGGAAAATATATCCCTTATATAAATATTTATATTAAATAAAAGTCTATGTTTGCATGGTGTGATCATTTAAAAGTAGCATCGTTGTTCTTGTCATCAAGGTTCAAACTCTGTTCGGGTGGTATTGTTAAGTAGTTATATTGAGGATGAGGTCCCCCATTTGTGACCTCACCAGTTCATAGCTTCGGATTAAAGTGTTTACCCCTTAAATAAATAATAAAATATGCTAAATACAAGTCAAAGTGTTTACCTTGGTTATAGAGTTAGGGCTACAATAATAATTACTTAGTTATTTGTAAACTTTCAATAAAATAAATATAATGTTTAATTATAATTTAGAGAAAATAAAATGATGTAAAAGGTATTGATAACTAATTTATCTATTTTAAAATTTTAAGATCTTATTAAAAAATACTTTATAATTTATAAATTAATTGTGTTCTACTATAGTTTAGATTCATATTTCTACCAATAATATATGTAAGTATGAAAATGATATGTGTAAGTATGAAAATGATATGACATGCAAAATTTAAATTGAACTTATAGAAATGGTAAACTTTCAATAAAGTAAATATAATGTTTAATTATAAATTAGAGAAAAGAAAATGATGTCAAAGATATTGATAATTAATTTATCTATTTTGAAATTTTAAGGTCTAATTAAAAAGTAGTTTATAATTTATAAATTAATTGTGTTCTAATCTAGTTTAGATTCATATTTCTACCATTAATATATGTAAGTATGGAAATGATACATGTGTAGGTATTAAAATGATATGACATGCAAAATTTAACTTGAACCTATAGAAATGATTTACTAAAACATTATATTTGGAATTTTCTTGCATATGTGTTTTTGATCTAAATCTAAAAACAAAAAACCAATATGACAACTTGTGAAGCGAAGGTCATGTTCTCCTCAATTAAACCCCTAGGAGTTTTGATTCATCATCTATGAACCAATATAAACAATAACAAGTAATCATACAATATGTTTGACATGATTATGATTTAACAACATAACATATTATTCAATGATGATGCTATGATGATGTGCAAATAGATTGGGCATGTACCATGATATCACATGTCATATTGAATATATTTAAATGCAACATAATACATAGATCGATATAAATATGTGTTAAATTAACTCGCAATAACTAACACAACTAAGTTGGCAAACTATTCCAAATTTAAAACTTGAGATTCAAATCTATGACCTAAAATAATTCTACACCTACAAATTTTATCTGATCCAAGGTAGTAAATTTGAGATGTAATTCTCCAAGCAAACATTACTTAGGACATTAGTTGACTAAACAACCTTTTTTGAAACAACAAAAACAACCCTAAGATGCAACAATAACATATCAAATTATGCAACATGTACATAAGTATTGTGGGATACATAATGACATAAGAGCACTAACAACAATAAAAACATCAACACTGCTACATGCAAGGTGGCACCAATAGGGACTTACCAATCACAAGACAAAGCCATGATAATCGAGTACTAACCCATGATCATGTTCTCTCATGAAAACAACACCAAAGTAGAATGAGAGAATCTTCAACCTCAATTCCATACCAAGAAAAAAAGTAAAAACCCTAATACACCCATGAAAAATCACACATATGATGGAACATCTAGGAGCCGACTCACCTCCATTAGACAATGAAACTAACAGTTTTTGAAACAAGGAGTAGAATGAGGCACTTTCACCTTCAATCCACTCAACAACAACCTTATACAAAATCTAGATGCAAGGATAATCCTACACAAGAGGTTATCTTATTAGGGGTACACACCCTCCACCAATTAGAACAATGAAAATTCACTTCCAAGAAATAACATGCTTCCTAAAGCAAAGAGGTTTTGTACTCCCTAAGTATGAAACTTGTCAAAAAAAATGACATACGAAGACTCACTAAGCCCAGGGGAATAAATTTTGTAAATAAAATTTCCTTGATAAGCAATTGGAAGACCTAACTCATGACAAAACAACAAAAAATAAGACACCAGAGGACACTAGCACCTAGGAAGCACACTAGCATAAATGCACAGGTGTCCAAGCTTGATCTTGAAGTCTTTGTCTAGCACTAGAGTCCTACTTTGGCACCAGAGTTCTTGTTAGGTGTTGTAATCCTTTCTTAATAGTATATTCATTTTATTATGATTTAATTCTAAATCTAATTCACATCTAAGATCAACTACTCTATCTAAATTAATTTTAATATTATTTATTATATTTAATTGACTTTAATATTTTGAACAAATTACTTATTCTCTTTTTAATAATCAAATCACTTAATTAATTTATTTTAACATTATGTGTATTAATTTGATGGTGCAACTATAATACATAAGTGCGTATACAGTGTTGAAAAAGTTCTTTAATTTTAAAAAGAAAAAGAAAAAATATTAATATTTCTCCTTTCAATAATGAATTTGATCATTCTTAAATTGAAAGTTAACTTCAATGAATAAAATAATATATGATATTTAATGTTTCTTAATTGTGTTTTGAAAAAAAAATGATAAAGTCAATAGCTTTTTGATTTGACGTATCAAAAATTAAATATTTGATTTTAATAGATTTCAACCTAAATTTACAAATCCTCTATGAAATAATAAAAAAACCTTATGGATGATATAAAATCCTCCATAAAAAGACACGCATGAATACTAAATATTTCTTGAAAGTGTCAACAATGGTAGGTTTCTTTTGGAATCGTCTCCAAATACAAAATCCACATCTACTAAACAGAGTAGGGAAAGGTCAAAATGCAGGGACTCTGCTTTTCAACTAAAAGCCTGAAATTTGTCAAACTCTTGAATTGCATAATTAGTGTGGGGCGTCAAGCACAACAATATTTATTCTCGCAATACCTTCACTTATCCTCCATTTGGATTATCCAAAGAAAACAAATTGATGAGAATGGGAAGTTATTTGTCATGCACTTCATTTATTCTAAATAATTAGCTATGCTCTACTCTAATTCAAAAACATACAAACTTGAACTTGTAGCTATAATCTATAATTAGAATCAACTCTAAAATGTGTGATCTATATTTAAATATGATTACTAAAAATAGTTTGGGGACATGTTATGTGAACATCGTGCTTTCTTCAATTGTGTTGTTTAGAAGATCGATTAATTGATTATGAACTAAGTTCAAAGATAACAAGTTTGTAATATTCTTAGTATGATGTATGTTTAGAAAATGCAATTAGATTCTTCAATGATGATGCTATGGTGATGTACAAGTGTATTAGGGAATACATCATGATTTCAAACGGCATTTTCAATATGCTTGACTACAACAACACAACACATAAATCAACACAATTATGTGTTAGGTTAGGGGTAAAAGAACAAAGTTGTGTCACACTTTCAGCCAACTTGTCAACACAAGTGAATTTTAGTATTTATAACTAAAAATCAATTTTGGTCAAACATATGATCTAGTAAAATTCATTCTAGATAAGTTAAATACTTCTACAACTTTTCCAACTAAAATTGTTGGCTAAATGCATATGTAGCACCACTTTGAGGCCAATTTATTTTTAAAAATGCAATTATTTGAAAAATGTAATGTTTCAACAACTCCTACTCATAAATAATATTTTTTTTAAATGTAAAAGTACCCTTTTATAGATCCATAAGTGTAGTTTTAAAATATATATTTATTTTAATAGTTCAATCATTATTTTTATTTTATTTTTATTTTTTTACTAAAAGTAGGTTATCGTCACAAAAATATTAGGTTGATTATCATGCCAAGAAAAATACTAAAACTTAGTAAAAAAATTAAAAAAATATGATGCCCTAGATAAAAGAATCAAGATTAAGATAGCATAATTTTTTTTCTATTTTAGATAAATATCTAATATAAAAGTTGAAGTCAATTGGAAACAGTTGTGTTTTAATTCACACACACTTAAATACTTATTTAGAAATATATATTTATTAAAATTACAAAAAAATATATCCATGGGCCCTGAAGTTTACAATTATAAATATACACAAAAGATTTGAAGGAATTTTATTTTTTATAAATTACTATATAAAGCTTGATGTCTCATGTAGCATCATTTTTCAGCATTTTATCAACAATTAAATTATAGTGTTAATTTATAAAAAACTATATTCAAATAATTTTTTAATTTTTTCAAAAAATAAAAACATAAAATATACTAAAAAGAACACATTTTATTAGTTTACATCATTTCAAAATTTAAAGCATATATGCCACTTTCTAGTGATTGAAATTTAAAAGTTAGATCAGTGTTGGTTGTTTCCTTTATTAAAGTGTGGCATAGCTTTGTACTTTTACCCTTATCTCATATTGGCTAATAGGAGTAAATTAGAAAGTTCCCAATTTAAAATTTTGAATTTAAAAGTTTAAGGCTCAGATTTGTGATCACTAAAATCACCCAAGTCAAGTTTACACCTAAAAAATTCATTCAAGGTAAATAATGTGAGATCTAGGTATCAAGATAAATTTTATGAGATGAGTGATAGTGGGATTAGGTTAGGATAATTGAAGGGAGGAAATTTTGTTGGTTTCTAGGGTTTGGGACCTAGAATAACAATCTTCACACTTTCATTCAAGGACAACCCTAGAGATCTCAATGCAAAGAAGAAAGAGATCTTGCAATAGGGTTGTTCTAGTGGGCTGATTATAAACTAATGAGGGGTTCACCACTAAACTAAGACTTGGAAAGAAAAACGATATGCAAGATGTAATGCTAAACCCTAATTTGATGCAATATTTAGCTAGATGACCTAAAAATGCATGAATAACATAACATAAAGGTGAGATTTCAGAAGTATGCACCTAGAAACCTGAAGAAGGTAATTCACTGAAGAGAAGATAATTCACTAAAGAGAAAAAGCTCAATATGAGATGATTTTACATAATGTACAAAGTTCCTTAAAAAGGAAAGAAAAATAGGTAATAGGTGTAAAAACTACCACACGAGAGAAAACCACCTAATTAATTAAATGCACTATTAAACTATAATGCAAACCTAAGTAATCTTAAGCGTAAATACATGTTATTTAGTCTAACAATTAGGAAACCTGAAGTGCAATGTAACCCTATTCTAATGTGCAAGAATGAGGTGCATGAATGAAATGTGAAGATGAATGACTCACTTTGAGAGATCTCTAATCACCCAAATGAGTCCTAATAATGTGTGTAACTTCCTTAGGTTGAATGTAGAGTGATAATGGAGGATGAAATCACTTAGGAAACAAGTTATTAGGCTTGGTTTGATGGCTAGTTGCATCTCCTCAACCTAGAATACATCATGATTCACCATAGACAACCATAATCAACCCTTCACAATGCTAGATCTTGAATGAAAGTGAACTTGAAGACCTACAAAAACACTTTAATGCTACTCCAAGACTTCAACTTTGCTTGCTTTTGGAACTTGAATTCTCTTGTGAAAGAATTATTGAAGAATCTTGAATGCTTGGATCTTGAAATTGCTCTTGAAAATGCTTGCTTAGATGAAAAAATGACTTAGAAGCTTGCTTATATAGGCATTAATACCTAATTTACCATTATTTAGATCTCAAAAGCTGACATCAACCAAAAATTTGAATTAAAATGTTGAATTTCCCACTCAAACCCTAAAATAAGCCTCGAGATCTGAAATAATGGGTCTTAGGGGCCTATTAATGATGATTTTAAAGGGTATTGGATGCAAGGGTGCTAAAATAGGTCCAAATTAAGTATGAAATTGCACCACTTTCAAGAGCGTACAATTTTCTACACTACAATAATGTTGCAAGGGTATGTGCAGGATCATCATGGAAAAAACAAGCCCTTAAGTGGCGAAAAATTCAAAAAAATCAAAGTTAGGCAACTTGACGTAAACATTTGAATAAGTTCTCCATATTATTTCAAAAATATGTAACAATAGAATATGCAGAAAATTCAATGTAGTTTCTAAACTACTAGGTTTTTTTTTTTAAAATCTATTTGGTGTAAATTTGAAATTTCAATGGAGTAGTACTTAAATTTCAGGGAAAAAATATGAAGTAGGTGTATGTCTGACCACCCTAATCACAATAAAATGATAATATTATTTTATAAGATTTTAGATTTAAGTAGAGGACTCATGTCTAGATGTGATACATATTTTCTTGTAATTTTTTTCCAAGCAAATAATTAATTATGATTTTTTTATTACAACTTTTAAAAAATATAAAAAATCATATGTCTGACCACCTTAACTTGGTCAAAAATTCATTATTATTATTTTTTTTAATCCTGTAGTATGTGAAGCATATAATGTGACAGATGTTTTGGATTCAAAAAATGTGATACCATTTGAAAGCTATAGATGTTTTTCAATTAGCCTATCAATCAGGACTTTAGTCGTTATTCAAATAGAAAATGAATAATAATTATTTATTAAATTCAAAGTAAAGCATAATTTATATTGGTGGAAAGTTGAGAATCTCCTTTAGAAACCCTTTTTGTTTCATCAATTTTAGGTAAAAAAATCGTCAGCCACATACCCTACACATACCCATCATATCGCCACTTTTTGGCCCATCATGATCCTGCACATACCTGCAATCCAAATTTATGCTAAGATTAATTCTAAAGGGATGAATTCTATTACAATAGACTATGTGCTACAAATACTAGAGAATATGGTTTGAAATGTAATGAGTTTTGATACTTGAAATAATTTAAAATATAATAGTTCACAAGAGGAATTAACATCTCAACCAAGAATATTGAAAAGAAAAAGAAAAAGAAAATAAAATCAAGGAACATAATCACAATACAAATGTTGACATTAATTTCTAAACTTTAGAAATGATAGATCTCAACATGGACTAGATAAACTGAAGATTCACCAAGAATGTCATATTTCTTAAGAAATCTACCCTAAAATGAAGTTTTCTCGAAATCCTAAAGGCCCTATTGGCACTAGATGTAGACAATAGAAGAATGAACATAAAACTTTAACATTAATCGATATGAATCATAGACAAATGTAACCAGCCTATGGCAATGGAAAAAGTATTGGGCTCTACATTCTTGGAATTCTTAACTCTTGATAGCTTATGTTGATATCATGATGGCTTAGTGAAATAATGATTTGAGATTTTTTTTATATAGGAAATCCATCCAATCTCTCATTTATTAGATCCCAAAGGCCAAAATTCATGAAATTTGAACTTAAAACCTTGATTTCTCGCTCAAAATCCTAAATAGGGGCCAATTGGGACTCATACGCCACTTGCAGTGTATAGGTCCCATCTGGATGGGACTCATATTCCCAAGGTGGCATATGGGTCCCACTAGGCCTTTTTGCATGGAGGAAATGTCAGGGAGTTGAGTAATTAAGCTTATTTGTTGATCTTGTCAGGATTTCAGTTGAAATAGTCCTTGGGATGCATAATATAGGGTCTTAGGGGCCTATTAATGATGATATAAAGGTTGAATAAATGCAAGAGGGCCCAAAACTCAATGTGAAAGTGTAAATAAATATACTTTACAATATCTGTTATATGACCACCTTGCATAACATGCTTTGCTTGCTTGTGGAGCCATCCCATTTGTTCATGAGTTTCAAGCATATGAAGCTTTGCTTGCCTCATGAAGCTCAAAGTTCATTATTTTGTGGCACCTTATCAAAGTTATTAGGAGGTATAGCTTTGGTATGGTTAACATATAATGAGAAGCCTAAACGTGGGCATGAATTTCTCATTATATGGTGAGAAGTCGATATAGAGGCATGACTTTCTCACTAAACCACACTTTTGGATACTCACCCAGTGGACAACCTAAAGTTCTATTGCCTCAGAGTGAGCATGCATTTTTCTTGGACAAACAACTTAGATATGATCCAAATCATGATGGACGAATTGTTGAGGCTTGATCCGCCTCTTTTTATTTTGTTTTCCTTTCTTCTTTATGTCATTGGCATTGCATGTTTACATATCTTAATGTTGCATATCATACACCTTGTGTGTGTCCTTTTGTGCTTATGTTGGTTTGACGTAGGATCTCAGATCCTAGGGGCTTGGCCACCTCATTTGATCTTTTTCATCCTTTTTCATCCACATTGGTACACTTGGACCCCTCTTGAATGTCTACTTATTGTGAGTTTGAAGCAAGTTCATCCTCTCACTAAACTAGGGGCTAAATGTGGCAACAGAAAAAGTATCCCTCTACATTATTGGAATGATTAACATTAAAATGGACCTAATGTCACCTTGATCTAGTGTTGTAATGTATTTTACACATTCACATTGATTTAGGGACCTTTTAACCTAAATAGACCTAATTTTTCCTTAATTTAATGTTGTAAAGTATATTTATTTACACTTTCACATTTTTTTTGGGCCCTCTTGAATTTATGACCTTTATATCATCATTAATA
This sequence comes from Sequoia sempervirens, assembly GCA_007258455.2. Taxonomy (NCBI): domain Eukaryota; kingdom Viridiplantae; phylum Streptophyta; class Pinopsida; order Cupressales; family Cupressaceae; genus Sequoia; species Sequoia sempervirens. The sequence continues at coordinate 272,091,116 of VDFB02058242.1, read as the reverse complement.
AGCCCCTAAGACCCTATATTATACGTCACAAGGCCTATTTCAATTGAAATCCTGACAAGGTCAACAAATAAACTTAATTTCTCAACTCCTTAACATTTCCTCCATGTAAAAAGGCCTAGTGGGAACCATACACCACCTTGGGTGTATGAGTCCCATATAGATGGGACCTATATACCACAAGTGGCATATGAGTCCCATTTGGCCCCTTTTTAGGGTTTTGAGTAGGAAATCAGGGTTTTAAGTTCAAATTTTATGAATGTCGGCATCTGGGATCTAATAATCAAGAGATTGAATGGATTTCCTATATAAACAAGGTCTCAAATCATTATTTCACTAAGCCTTCATGATATCAACATAATCTATCAAGATTTAAGCATTCTAAGACTACACAAGATCATCAAGAGAGTTTACAAGAGCATTTCTAAGGCATTCAAGAGCAAATTTCTTCATCAATTGTGGCAGAAATTCAAGATCCATCATCATTTCAAGGATATCAAGCCTTCAAGCATGTTGTTGAGATAGTGTTGTGATGTAGCATTCAAAATCCAAGGTTACGTATTGTTCTACACTTATTTCAAGATCTAGATCTACATTCTTCATGGCCACTTCATGTTAGATTGTTGATTTACAAGACATCATTCAAGGTATCATTATTCATGTTTCATGTTTCATGTACTTATTTCATTATATCATCATTTGGTTTAATTATCTAAAAGGAGGTTGACCAAGGCAAACCCCCATTTACTAACAAATCAACAAGTTTTTTTCTCTCTACATGTGTGATTGCAAATCTAGGTGTCTTGGAGCTTGAAAATCCTTTGAAGATTAGGTTGCAAGGTTTAAGAAAGTCATCAAGTTGTTACAAAGTTGATATCTTCACAAAAAGTCACATATAGGTTGCAAATCGAGGTTTTAGATCCGAAAATGAAGTGTGGAAGGAAGAGTAGACATGGGAGAGCAGAACCATATCTTAACCCTTTGAAAAAGTTGAGTGGGGCTAATACACCACTTGTGGCATATGAGTCCCAGTATATGGATTTTTTATATATGTTAGGAGATTCAAACTCACCACTTTCAAATTCTTGTTTCCACCCAGAAACCCCAATCTAGGACTAAATCACCTAGATTGGTGTAGGGAATTAAACATGTTTTCAGGGTTTTAGAGCTTGTTTTGACCTCATCACTCTTTCAGGTGCACCTCTATTCATTCGTAGTTTGTTATTTTGCATTTTAGTTTCATTTCCTAGGTCATTTAGTTAGGTTTTGTATAATACTTTTCATGTCATAAAATTTACATTTCTTATCTTTCCAAGCCCTAGATTGGTGGTGAACCCTCTTATTGTCCTTAATCACACCCTTGGATACCTTATTGCAAGATCTCTTTCCCCCTTTCTACATTTGGATTGAGATCTCTAAGGCTTCCTTAAGTGTAACAGGTGTGAAATAGGAACCCTACCCCTGTGCTCCATTCCTCAAAGGTGGGGCATACTATTTTTGTTGTTACACCACAAAAACTTAAACTTAACACAAGTTGATGAAATATTGATAGCATGTGTCAACCCAATACTTCAAGTCACACATGCAATTGGTGGCCAATATAAATATAAATAAATTTTTTAAAGTAATTAAAACAAGTAGCTAATATTTTGTGACATCAAACTAAAGATTTGCAAATTATTATTATTTAAAGAAAGGATCAAAGTGGAATAAATTATAATTTTATAGCCAATTGAGAGGGTTAAAAAACACTTAAATACAAAATAGAATATGACAAGTTATATAGAGATATTGAAATTGATGAAAGCCCTCTCAGTCAACTTACATTCAATTCATATGAAAACATTTTTGGCCAATTGAACTTTATGGAGTTTGATTTCAATGCAAATGAATATGTATTTATGGTTCCAACAATGGAGATTGAAGAAGGAAACATTATTGATCATATGATATCAATGGCCTCCAAACCAACAAATGTCCCAAGAGAGATAGAAATAATGTATGCATTGGTAGATGGCTCTAATGTAGAGTCTAGACCACTAATTGATTGGCTAATAATTGGACCTTCTCCATTGAATAAGCATGTCACAAAATGGTTACTTTATATGGCTTTCCCAAAATTGTCAATTTTCCTTTAAATTTGAGGAGTCAATCAAGATGGAACCTAAGCATACCTTCATTATTCCCTTTGCAATACAATCTCCCATCCTAAGCAATCCAATAGCAAGAAAACCTAATAAAAACCACTCATTTTTCAATTTTGAGAAGGAGCATTTGAGAGAGAGCAGTAGAACGTGTTTTCTAAAATTCCAACAATGAATTGAAAGACTATCTTTTTTACTCTTTATTCCTTTTCCTTCTCTCTTTTCACTTTCCTTTTTTTTTAATTTCTTTATTTTATTTTTCCTTTATTTCTATTTCTTTCTTTTCATTTTCATAAAAATAAAATTTTCATTAAATCAAAATTTCCCTAATTCATTTATTTTCCTAAAGACAATAAATTAATACAACTAATTATTATTTTTAGAACTTAAATAACTTAATCCATCTTTTGAAGCCAAGGATTTTTTAAATACCAATTTTAATTAACTACAATGATTTAAATATCATTCCTAATTGCATTTTAATAAAAGAAAAATCATTTTCTTTTATTTCTCAATTATTGATGCATCTAGAACTATTTTCCCACAAGATTTAATTATTTGAAATATAATTGCATGCTAAGAGGAAATAAAGAACAAAATTAAAAAGATACATGTATGGATTTTCTACAATGCATAGATACCTAAATCACCATGTATTCAAATCTATAACTGTAGGGGAAAACAAAAACTCATCTTCCACTCAATCAAGTGTAATAGGAGATACCAAACCCATAATCCCATAGTGACATCTCAAATTAACCATCATTAGATAATAAATCAAACCTACATATTAGGTGGAAAAATAAACTTGTACATGTAACTACTCATCACACATGTCAAGTGTACCTACTCAATATGTAATAGCTAAAACCATAGCATAATTATCCAATAGGGTTCAACATCTTATAAAACATATAATCATGATATATACTAATCAACCATGCAATAGATCAGTATTATAATCATAAATCATAATGCATGCATCTCAAGGAACACAACATAATGAAATACATCAAGTCCTTACAAGGAACTTGGTATACTACTAGATATAGACAACAACATGCAACCAAAATAGATCAAAAATTGACATATTGAGAAACACCATCTCAAAACATGTGGCTAGTTCAAACATGCCACATAACACTCAAGACTACAAGCATAAGTATGACCTATACATCCCCTGATACATAGTTGGAAAATAATGCCAACACAAAGACAAAGAAAGGTCACAAATGGGAGGGCATTACATGAGATCTACCTATATCAAGCATGAATTTTAGAGGATAAGTCATGTTGGGATAAATATATAACAATGTTATGATCCAAATTCATGCAAGATTATGCCACAACATTGCATAATATATAAACTAATTAAAGTGGATCCAAAGCATAACATATAAGGGGATGTGTATATCATTTTTCTAACTATATTTTTTCAATCCAATTAATTTCCATGTAAACTACTATGTGAATGCATGTCAAAGTAAAATAAGTAGTCAAAATGGTTTATTTTTCAAACACTCAAAAGATATAGAGATGGAATTTTTAAGATTAGTTGCACGAAAGAACAAATTTATATGACACATCTCTTTATTACATTGGGAAAGACACATTCAATGCTAATTAATTTCTAGGGTAATATATCCACCTCTCTTCTATTATATAGTACATATTATACAATGATCCTTTCTATATTTTTTACTTTATCATGTTACTTTGACGTAAGGTTGTTTTACTTTCAAAGGGTACATATATTTATAGATTACTTCATTTAGGGGAAAAAGTGAGAGAGTCCATCATCTTTACCTTCTAATACACATTGATCACACATAGGTAAATATCTTTGTTATACATATCTTTTATCATTTATTTAAATTTATATTTTTTATGTGCTTACACTTTGTGTTTTACTCATGTTATCATGCTTAATATTAGTTTAGCTTATTGTACTTAGTTTCTCATACTCAAATTTCCATGCATATACTGAGATTTTCATAATGAGATTTCCATACTTATGCTCAATTTTCTATGCTCTCATATTAGCATGTCATCATGTTAGCTTTTATCTCAATTTATCTCCTTAATTTTTATACAACTCTTTGTGGTACACACAAAAGTGAGGGAACAATTTATAATTGATTTCTTTTTCATCTTTGTGCATTTTTTATAAGTTGAGAAAACACATTTAATTCAATAATTCAGTCTTATAAAGTCTTGTATCCTTTGTGCCATTATTATTTTACCTATTTCTAGTTTAGAATAAATACAAACTTATTTTTTCACACACACCAAAGTGGGAGAAAAAGATAGAGGTAAAAAATTGATACCCTAGAAATTCCCCCTCTTCTTTTACTCTAATTCATACACATATTATTCATGATCTTAAGAGGACCCTTCTATATTTAGCAATTCTTTACACATATTTATGTTCTTTAGGTGGCCCAAGTTTCAAGACTAACTAATATGGACATATGTGTGTATTTAGAAGAGTCACCCTTGGTCATTTCACATTATCCTGGTGCAATAGAAATTAAGTGAATCGCATAATATTACTTGTATTGAGGGTAACATATTCACACATATATCCGTATCTTTTTTAAAATTCACAATAAGTATATATGCATAAAGACATGCAATCCAACTCTATATTCTCTTTTATATTCTCATTGTTAAGTCAATCATAAGGCCTAACAAATGCAGAAGGGGGAACTTAGTTCACTTCTATATCCTATCTTATTAAGCTCCATCGTGCTTCTTTGCAACATCCATTTTTCTTATTTTAGATAACAACAAATAAATCATTATTGTAGATTTAAGACCCTAATTATTAGAGGTTAGGACTATCATCTTTTGTTAGGATTGCACAAAGGTTCAAAGCCATGATTCTTAGTATCATGACCAAACTCATAACCTTGAACTTACATAAATTCTATGAACAAGTAACTTTAGATTTCACCATTTTTCTTCCAATCCATCCAACTTTAAGTGATTCCAAGAAATATTTCAAAATTTATTATCAAAATAGAAGACAATTAAATTTTTCATGGATCAAGGCTACGTAGAAAGTCCAATAATACATTTAGAAGGTTTACCACAATACATGCAATCTTGATCCAGGTCATTACATAATCTCACATCTCATAGTACATATTCATCTTAGCTTTCTAATTCTAGATCTAATCTCAACTTTCAAGTATCTATTCTTTATCACAATAATTCAATCTACATCCCTTCAACATCAAAATATATATTTACTTTAATCATTGTATTATTATTTAATTCTAAATCTAATTGACATCTAAGCTCGACTACTCTAACTAAATTATCTTATACATCCTACTCGACCACTAAAACAATTAAAAAAAATGGGCGAGACTGTGGAGCACAGGCGGGAAAAGCAGGATTTTGAATCTCTGAACAATGGAGCAAGCCGTGGAGCAAGATCTGAGGAATCCTAGGTAGAATCGGCGCATGTTCCAAGTGAGGAGAAAGGTAAGGATGAATCTAATGAGGACACTGGAAACAAAATTCAGGTGGACCTGGGAGGGAGGACAAATCTGGGGGGGTCCCCTAAAGGACAAAAAGGAAAAATTTCCAATGAAGTGGTAGGGACCGCTGATAGGGAAGGAGCAAAGCGCAAACCTTGGTCTTCGTTGTTTGGTGTTAAGCCAAATGGTAAATCGACATTCCCTCCAGTGCGTAATTTTTTTGACCCAGTGAAAGGTAAGTTTACCATCTTTGTGCCTAATATGATTATTGATCATAATATTGCTTTGATGGAAAAAGTTCTGGTCGGTAAGTTTATGGGCCCTAGACCAAATGTTGAGGTGGTTAGGGAGTTTGTCAAAAATAAGTGGAGAATCAATGGGAAGGTAATGGTGGCTACTCTTCCTAGAGGATTCTTTGCCTTTGAGTTCACTTGCAAGGAGAATATATTGGTTGTGAGGAGTGGTGGACCTTGGGTCATAGGAAAATCTTCCCTAGCCCTTAAGAAGTGGACCTCTCATCTGGATCTCTTTGACTCAATTTTTGAGAACGTTCCAGTTTGGGCTAGACTCTCGGGTCTCCCTCTGGAATATTGGAATGAGGATGTCTTCAATGGCATTGCTAGTTCTTTTGGAGAGCTTATGTCTATTGAACCTATGACAGCAGCTAGAAAGCAGTTGGTGTTTTCTCAAATCTATGTTGGAGTTTCGCAAAATGTTGACCTCCCCTCTTCAATAGATATACAGTCAAAGTTGGGAACTTGGATGAAAACTATAGAGTTTGAGTCCATTCCCTTTGCTTTCTTTAAGTGCAAAAAAATGGGGCATTGGGCTAAGAAATTCCCATTAAATATCAGCAAAGACAAAGAAAACCACCAATCTAACCCTAAGAATGTCTGGAGAAAGAACTTTGATGGGGAAGGTCAAGCAAGCAATAACAATACCCTTAATGAGGAGTCTGGCAAGAAACCTGAAGCTTAGAGGAATACCACTGGTATCAATGGCGAAACAGAACCCAAGGATCCTTATGTGCAGAAGAATCAACAAATAGGGGTAGAAAGTAATGTTGGTCCAAAGGAAGATGGAGAAGAAATCTTGGAGAATGCGGGGGATGGTAAAAGGGATGAAGAACTTTTTTCCTCCACTCTTAATATTTTATCAGAAGGCAAAGATAATGGGTTTCCTGGACTGGAGGATATTCCTATTCAAGGTCTTTCTCTAGATATTGGCATTCCTATCCTAGATACTACTTTTGTAGAATGTTCCCCTCTGAGTGACCCTCTTAAACTCGAGGGAAAAATAACTCTGAATTTTTTCAAGGACACCTTTGAGAATCTGAGCCAGAACACCGAACTCTCGAGTGACAATTTGAGCCAGCTCAGGAATGGCCAGATGGATACTCTCCCTTGGGAGAAAAGAAGAATGTATGATAAGGAATGGGAATCTGGCAGAGAGTTGGGGAGCCAAGAAGATACTGATTGGGAAGAAGTCCTCTCTCATTCAAAGAAAAAGAAGTAGAAAAGAAAACATCATAATACTCTGAGTGGAGTTGTTATCAGGACAAGAGTAAAGGTGGATTGTGGTGCTACTAAGCTAAGCCAAGGTAGAAGGTCGGGTAAATGGCAAAGAGAGCATGAAATATTTCAGGACATAGCAGATGGTGTTCAAAAGACCATTCCGAAGATTCTCCAATCCCCTAGTAAGATATGAAGATTATGTCTTGGAATATTAGAGGGCTTAATAGCTTTCACAAGAGGGATGTTTTGCACAATTTTGTTAGGGATCATAAACCTGATATTCTCCTCATCCAAGAAACTAATGTCTAAAGAGAAGGTGGAGAAGATTAAAATGTTTCATAACTGTGGAATCCAAGGAAATAGTTTAGATGGTGTGTCAGGAGGAATTGCAACTTTTTGGAACCAGAACCTTACTAAAGGGTATGTGCAGGATCATGATGGGCCAAAAAGTGGTGATACGATGGGTATGTGGCTGACGACTTTTTTTTTACCCAAAATTGATTAAATGAAAAGGGTTTTTAAAGGATATTCTCAGCTTTCTACTAATATAAATTATGCTTTACTTTGAATTTAATAAATAATTATTATTCATTTTCTATTTGAATTATGACTAAAGTGCTGATTGAAAAACATTTATAGCTTTCAAACAGTATCACATTTTTTGAATCCAAAACATGCATCACATTCTATGATTTGCATACTATAGGATTAAAAAAAAATTGAATTTCATGAAGTTTTGACCAAGTTAAGGTGGTTAGACATACAAGTTTTTATATTTTTTAAAAGTTGTAATAAAAATTCATAGTTAATTATTTACTTGGAAAAAAATTACAAAAAAATATGCATCACATCCGGACATGAGTCCTCTACTTATATCTAAAATCTTATAAAAAAATATTATCATTTTATTGTGGTTAGGCTGGTCAGACAGACACCTACTTATTTTTTTCCTGAAATTTAAGTACTACTGCAGAAATTTCAAATTTTCCCAAATAGATTTATTTTTTTTAAATAAACCTAGTAGTTGGGCATGTGCAAGATCATCATGGAAAAAACAAGCCCTTAAGTGGAAATTTTTTTAGAAAAACCAAAGTTAGGCAACTTCATGTAAAAATTTGAATAAGTTATCTATATTATTTCAAAAATGTGTAAGAATAGAATCTATAGCAAATTGAATGTAGTTTCTAAACTATTAGGTTTTTTTTTTTTAAAAGAATATCTATTTGGTGAAAATTTGAAATTTCAATGCGGTATACTTAAATTTCAGGGAAAAAATAAGTAGGTGTCTGTCTGACCACCCTAACCACAATAAAATGATAATATTTTTTATAAGATTTTAGATAGAGGTAGAGGACTCATGTCTCGATGTGATGCATATTTTTTTTGTAATTTTTTTCCAAATAATTAATTATTATTTTTTTATTACAACTTTTAAAAAATAAAAAACTTGTATGTCTGACCACCTTAACTTGGTCAAAACTTCATGAAATTCAATTTTTCCTTTTTTAATCCTATAGTATGCAAAGCATAGAATGTGACGCATGTTTTGGATTCAAAAAATGTGATACCATTTGAAAGCTATAGATGTTTTTCAATCAACCTGTGTATTAGGACTTTAGTCATAATTCAAATAGAAAATAAATAATAATAATTTATTAAATTCAAAATAAAGCATAATTTATATTGGTGGAAAGCTAAGATTCTCCTTTAACAACCCTTTTTCATTTCATCAATTTTGGGTTAAAAAAAAAGTCGTCAGCCACATGCCCTATATATACCCATCATATTGCCACTTTTTGGCCCATCATGATCCTGCACATACCCAGTTTAGAAACTACATTCAATTTTCTATAGATTCTATTCTTACATATTTTTGAAATAATAGAGACAACTTATTCAATTTTTTATGTCAAGTTTCCTAACTCTGATTTTTCTTAATTTTTTGCCACTTAAGGGCCTATTTTTTCTATGATGATCCTACACATACCCATAAGGGGGACCTTTGCTGGAGAGCACTAATCATGTGGCTACAAAATTCACACATATGAGAGATAATTTTAGTTGGATTCAGTCGAATATCTATGCTCCCAATGGGAAAGGAGCTAGAAAATCATTGTGGAATGAGCTCTCTGCTTTTCGTAGGATCGTTGATAATGACCACTAGGTGGTAATGGGTGATTTTAATACACCCCTTTTGAATGAAGAGAAATTTGGAGGGTTTCAAGTGAATCAAGAGAGTAAATCTGATCTTTTTGACTTCATCAACAATAAGGAGCTAATTGACCTGGATTTGCAAGGAGCCCAGTATACATGGTCGAATAGAAGAATCGGTAAGGAACTTATTCAAGTAAGGTTAGATAGAACTTTAATTTTTCATCAGTGGCTTATAAACTACTTATATTCTCTTAAAGCTCTTTCTAGAGTGGGGTCGGATCACTTTCCCATAAGTTTTGTGGTGGATCCTATAAAGGTGAAGAAAAACTCTCCCTTTAGATTTGAAAGAATGTGGCTGTCTCACCCCCTTATTTTTGATGAAATTAGGAAATGGTGGAATATTGATGTTCTAGGTACTGCTATGTTTAGAATTGCTAAAAAATTGAGAGAAGTTAAACATAAATTAAGAAGCTGGAAAAAAGAGTCCTTTGGAAACATTTTTGGCATTAAATCATAACTTCAAATGGAGCTTGTGGAGATCTAGGACAAAATTTAGAGGGAAGGATACATTGAAAATAATAAGGCTAAAGAAAATGAGCCGCTGGTGAAACTGCATGATATAATAGCTAAAGAGGAGGAGTTCTGGAGGCAGAGATCAAGGTTGTTGTGGCTCTTAGTTGGAGATAGAAATACCAGGTACTTCCATTTGTCTGTCTCAAAACACAAGGCTGCTAATAGAATTTCTAACATAGAAGTTAATGACCTATGAAATTTGAGGAAGAGGAAGACATCAAAAAGCAAGTTGTCCTCTTCTTTAGCAACCTTCTTTCAGAAAATGGGGAAATCAATCATAATGACCAAGATTTTCTGTTAGAGGCTATTCCTAAGGTTTTTGAGAGGGAAGATAATGAAAATCTTGTTTCCATTCCCTCTAAGGAGGAAATTATGAAAGTTGTCTTTTCTTTTGAAGGAAATAAGGCCCCTGGCCCTGATGGGTTTCCTATGTTCTTTTTTCAATGGTTTTGGGATATTGTTGAAAAAGATGTTGTGAATCTTGTTAAGGAATTATTTGGGTCTAGAAGGCTCCTTAAGGAATTAAATGCTACTTTTTTGGTCCTTATTCCCAAGAAACCTGGGGCTATGGAGTTTGAGGCATTCAGACCCATTAGTCTTTGCAACTCTTTCTATAAAATCATATCAAAGGTTTTGAATTCAAGGAACCTTACTATCCTTCCTTTGTTGATTTCCCCTCAACAAAATGGTTTTGTCCTTGGAAGGAAAATATTAGATTCTATAGTCACTGTCCATGAGAATATACATTCACTAGTGGAATCTAAAACTGAAGGGTTTCTTCTTAAGCTGAATATATCCAAAGCTTATGACCGTGTTGATTGGGATTTTTTATTTAAAATTATTAGGGTGTTTGGTTTTAGCAGCAAAGTCATTCAGTTGGTGAATCAGTTGGTTACTATGGTCTCCACCTCTATTATTGTGAATGGATCTCCTTCCAGATTCTTTCAAAATTCAAGAGGCCTAAGACAGGATGATCCCATCTCTCCTATTATGTTCACAATGATGGTTGAGAGTCTGGGAAGGAATCTTAAAAGTTTGATTGAATAGAGGTCTCTTGATGGTCTTAGTCCTTCATCTACTAATTTGATTTGTTCTCACCAAAAAAAATTTGATGACACTATGCTAATGGCAAGATCTACGGTGAATGAGGCTAAGACTTTGAAAAAAACTCTAGACATGTATGAGAAGGCGATTGGGAAAATGGTCAACAGACAGAAGAGATCCCTTTTTTTCTTCAATACCCCTGAGCATAGATAGGTCAAGATTGCAAGAATCCTTAGTTGTAAAGTGGAATCCTTACCCTCTACTTATCTTGGACTACCGCTATGTCTTAAACCTCTGGATTTCTTTTGGTGTTTGTTGGTTGACAAGTTCAAAAAAAAATTGGCGGGATGGAAAGGAGCTCTTTTGAGCCAAGCTGGAAAAAATCAACTTCTTAAAGCTTCTCTTCAGAATCTTCCAGTTTATGCTTTAATCCTTTTCAAAAAAATTTCTAAATATGTTGAGGCCATTGAAAAGATCCAAAAAATATTCCTTTCGTCTGGTGTGGAGGAAAGAAAGAGGATGCCTCTTATAGGATGGGATTTGGTTTGTAGACCGAAAACCTTGGGGGGTTTAGGTCTTAGAAAAATCAGAATGATTAATAAGACTCTTCTATCCAAAAAAATATGGAGATCCTTCTCGTCTGTTGGAGAATGGAAAGATATTTTAAGAAGTAAATACATGACCAATTGTGTGTCCTTTAAAGCGTTGTTGGATTCTCCTATTCTGCCTCATGGTTCAGCTTGCTGGAATGATATGATTGCTGGTAGAAAAATATTGGAATCAGGGATAGGATGGGACATTAGAAGCGAAAATCAAGCCAGATTCTAGGAGGATAGATGGCTTTTTAAGGAGCCCCTCATCAAAATTGAAAGATTCAATAGATGGGTTGAGTTATGCAAAGCAGCTTTTGGGGAGCTTGTCAAAGATTATTGGTATGAAGGAGACTAGGTGGATTTGTGTTTGGTTAGTAAGGAGTTGGCTCAACTTCAATCTTCCTTAAGGGTTCTCAGTTTGGGACAGATTCAGTTGGATGATAATCTTGTCTGGATGGACAGCCCTTTGGGTAACTACTTTGTTTCTTCGGCTATCTCTTTGTTGTCCCTTTCTCAAGCTCCCCCTCCCTTCTGGTCTAAAGCATGGATTAAACACTTGAATCCTAAAGTCAACATCTTCTTCTAGATTCTACTTCAAAATAAGGTGCTTAGGGTGGATAATCTTTGTAAATGGGGATTTCAAATCCCCAACAGATGTTACCTTTGCAAGTGTGAGGCAGAGTCAGCTAACCACTTGTTTCTCCACTGCTCGTTTGTTTCCATAATCTAGGGAAAATTATTAGCCCTCTAGAATATCTGGGTATGTGCAGGATTATCATGGAAAAAACAGGCCCTTAAGTGGCAATGAAAATTCAGAAAAATCAGAGTTAGGCAACTTAACATAAAAATTTGAATAAGTTATCTATATTATTTCAAAAATATGTAAGAATAGAATCTATGGAAAATTGAATGTAGTTTCTAAACTACTAAGTTTATTTTATTTTTTAAAAAGTCTATTTGGTGAAAAATTGAAATTTCAATGCAGTAGTACTTAAATTTCAGGGGAAAAATAAGAAGTAGGTGTCTGTCTGACCACCCTAACCACAATAAAATGATAATATTTTTATAATATTTTAGATATAAGTAGAGGACTCATGTCCGGATGTGATACATATTTTTGTAATTTTTTTCCAAGTAAATAATTAATTATGAATTTTTATTACAAATTTTAAAAATATAAAACTCGTATGTCGACCACCTTAACTTGGTTAAAACTTCATAAAATTCTTTTTTTTTTAATCCTATAGTATGTGAAACATAGAATGTGCATATTTTGATTCAAAAATATGATACCGTTTGAAAGTTATAGATGTTTTTCAATCAACCTATCAATCAGGACTTTAGTCGTAATTCTAATAGAAAATGAATAATAATTATTTATTAAATTCAAAGTAAATAATAATTTATATTGGTGGAAAGCTGAGAGTCTCCTCTACAAACCCTTTTCGTTTCATCAATTTTGGCTAAAAATAAAGTCGACAGCCACATGGACGAAATCTAGAAAAACAAGGTAAGTTGTCAAACACGTTTTTTGCGTTGACTTCTTAGGATTGGCATGTCCAAGCCAAATACCAAAGCAAGCCCAAGGCTAATCCCTAGGCAATAAATTATGTGTCAGAAATATCAGATATCTATGTTCAAATTGGATATCTGTTTCAAATCGGATATCCATTTTTTATTGCATTTTATAAATCACATATTATAAAGTGTATAATTTTTTTAAAATCATATATAAACCAAATCGGATATCCGTTTTCAAAACGGATATCCGATTTGGTTTATATATGATTTTAAAAAAAATTATACACTTTATAATATGTGATTTATAAAATACAATAAATATTTTATAGTTTATTTTAATATATCTAGTTTAGAATATGCAATATAGTTTATAATTTAATATATAATATATTATATTATTATGTATAATATTTAAATATTATTTCTATATTTTACTTAATGTATATATATATTACTAATATATAAAATATTATATAACTAATTAATATTACTAACATATAAAATATTTAAATATTA